>WMED01011926.1:0-15031 GCA_019650415.1 Pipa parva
AGTTTGTATAACTGTTATATATGATTATTTTAATATGTTCAAAGTGTTTGAATCATTTTTAATTGTGTAATTGAAAAATTGACAATAAAAATTTAAAATAAAAAAAAAAAAAAAAGAATCTGAGGTGGAGGATGAAATTTTTTATTTTGCATACTACCTAGAACACTGAGTAATCTTTTTATGGACTGAAGCCAATGTAGCTCCAAAGAGAATTTTTCCATTAGTGAAAGTAAAATAGAGACCGCTCTGAGTAACTATCTGGTTCTCAGAATCCTCAGCCAAAATAGGCGTCTAGCAGTTGCTGATGTAGTTGAATTTCCAGAAAAAACCTTTTTGTCGCATGCAATGATGTGTCATAGAGATAGGGGGATAGATGCCTTAAAATGGAACGAAGTCCCTCACATGCAGGTTCTGGTAAAATTAAATTTATTAGCTGCGAAATCCATTTTTCGCTGGCTGATGCACCGAGATTTTACTAATCCTTCCATCTTTTTATCTGCCTGTACATTAAAGGAAGCAGAGTTATCGGCTCTAGAGTTATGTTGATTGGTAGCCATGAAAATAGAGTCCACTGATTGAGATAAGTAGACTGCAGAGAATCCTTGGAAAGAAGGGTACCTATGGTAAACCATCTTATAGGGAGATACCTCATTTCTGTGTTATCCCATCCATAATGTACTATCTGATCAATTGCTAGAGTATATCAGTGTCAGGTTATGGACCTCAAAGTTTAGAACTACAAGGATTTCTGGATACAGTTACCGACTATTCCCGAGGAATCCTGATTTAACAGGAAATCCGCAACAGATTCATCGTAGTTATTATCCTCAGTATATAAGGAGACAATTCCTTCTTCATCTGAAGAGAGAAAACTGAACAATGCAGACAAAATTATATCCGAAAACCGCTTGTGTGCATTAGTGGGATATTTTGGAAAAGTCTGCTGAAAAGCACCCTAAAATATCACCATGGAAACAGGGAGACTGCTATCAAGAGTACCGCTGTCTCTTCCAACAACTGCGATGACTCGCCGGTCGTACCAGGCCCGGTAAATGTAACCGTGCAATAAAAACAGTATTTAATTGCTAAGACACCAATCAACAAAAAGGAAAAACATTTTTTTATTTTTTTTGTGGGTGAAGCCGTTAGTGCTTATCTCACATTGTTGGCGATAACATGAAGATCCCCTACGGAGAAAACCGTGTTCTACTTTTATAGTGCTGATTCACTAAAAAGAGAACAAAAAACAATTATGTACCTTTTGCTTTAATGTGAGAATCACTAAAAGGAAGCAGAAACAATATATGAATTAAAATTGAATATAACACACCCTGCTTTACCTTTATGGTGTCAGTTCACTCAAAAGGAAGCAGTATCAGACTGTAATAGTTTCTCTTTGAGGAGAATTCTCAATAGGAATAATTTACTATAAAATGAACATGTCAGGAATTGAGTTTCCTTCTTTACCCTTAATGTGTGGTACATTATTAAGGAAGCAGAATCCATATGGAACTTAAAATAATTATCCACTCTTTGCTTTATCTTTAATGTGCTGGTACACTATTAAGGAAGCAGAAATAGTATGGGAATGAAAATAAATATGTAGATATGGCACTGAAATAAATTATGCAAAATAACACATTGCAAGTTATCGCAAATGCTTGGTTACAGTTGTTGCTGCTAAGGGTGGCCCAACCAGTTATTAGGTTTAGGGGGCAATCACTTTTTCACACAGGGCCATGATGGTTTGGATTTTTTTTTCTCCTTTAATAATAAACACCTTCATTTACAAATTGCATTTTGTGTTCACTTGTGTTGTCCTTGACTATTGTTTAAATTGGTTTGATGTTCCGAAACACTTAAGTGTGACAAACATGCAAAAAAACAGGAAATGAGGAAGGGGGCAAACACTTTTTCACACTACTGTATGTGGTCAGGTTGTTTGCAGATTCACAATGATCATGATTTTGGAAGCAGGTGTCACTGTTCAGGTAGCTAAATTGTATCTGGAAGGGATTGCAATGATTGATGCAGGAGAAACCACAAGTGTAATCCTAGCATTCAGGGGGTAATTCAGGAACAATCGAAGTACCCTCGCGATGCTTCTCATCACTTTGCCAAGACGGGCACACGCTCACTGGTCTCCTGCACTTGGAGATCAGCGAACGCTTTAATGGTACTTCAGCTCAGCAAGGTGACTCGAGTGGTTGCAACGTGAGCCGAAGTACCTTTAAAGCATTCGCTGATCTCCGAGTGCAGGAGACCAGTGAGCGCGTACCCGTGTCGGCGAAGTGATGAGAAACATCGCAAGGGTACTTTGATCATTCCTGAATTACCCCCTCAGTATCTTAGGATCCCTCTCTGACATGCAAATTTGATCTCTTCATAGAAATTTTGATTCTGTGACAACGGTGATATTTCTATGTAAACAGTTTTATGTAATAGAGTTTCATGTCACTGTGCTTTGGATACAAATGAGTACTATGCAAGTGCCTTCCTTATGACTTTGAGTCTAGTAAAGATCCTGTTCTTGTAGGTTTAGAATACCTGTTTGGCTTCTCACACTATGTTATGATGCAGCAACTCCCACTTTTGCTGAAAACATAAGGAACTTGCACTTTTATAACAATAGCTGCCAAGTGACAGTCTTTTGAAATTGTGCTTCAATGGAAAGGGCAAGAAGGTCTCACCTTTTATGTTAAGGTATTTGTCAAATGTATTTAAATCTAAATGGTGACCAAGAAATAGTACATTAGCCTTTTAACTTTACTACTTTTAGCTCTAGTCACAGTAGAGTTTGTATAACACTAGAAAATCTCATGGGGCCTCATAGGTTAAAAGCTGTATTGCCTCTATTTTTTTAGTTCTGGATGTCAAAATACAGAGAAATTAATAGCTAATCAAAAATAAAAAGTTGAGTTGAAGTGATATAGTGATCGGGGTCTGGGAATGGATTCCCACAGATTTTACACTGCATTTTAAGCAAACGCATTCATTCATTTTGCTGTAGGGAGGTGTCCCATTAGTGTCAGTGTAATTCTAACTTGAAACAAACCTTTATGGACAATTCTGAAGACTTTTCTGCCAACTTGGAGCTAGTTAAGCAGGAGTTCAAACTGAAATTGCCACAACTACAAAATACTAAAATAACAACTAAAAAGAAATACAATGACGCAAATGTTTGGGAAAAAAGGCTTTAAGTTCCATTTATTTGTCAACTGTTACCACATCTTAAGACATCCACATAACCATTAGCTTTTCCCTCCAATTGGAAGAGACACGAGAAAAAATTTTAAAAAAAACAAGAGAATGATACATTCAAAAGGTGTGCCTAACAGTAGAGAATACATGAATTGGGTGAAGGGGCCTAAAGTAAGATGATGCACCTCAATCCAGTTAGGAAACAGCCTTACAAAAAAGTACATAAAAAAAAAAATGTATGGTCCAAAATAGAAATAAAAAAACATAAAACCTTGCTTTTCAGTGGGAAATCTGGGCAGAAACATTTGTAATTTACAGAAACTAAAAATTTAGGTTGCATGATGGAGAAAAGTATAAGGACAAGGAGAAACTCGTGGCACTTAGAGGAGATACAAATTGTGAGGAACATATTCTTATTTGAGTATTGATCAAAGAAATCAATATCATTAATTTAAATGTTTCACATTACAGAATCTGCCCAGTCTTCCCTCCCATTCAAAAACTGCAGTTAAAAATAGTTTGTTATCAGTCCAGCTGCAATAAAGACTGTCCTATGATGTGAAATCTACCAATACAAAACCAGCCTCACTAGCGCAGAAGTGCTTTCATTACAAAATCAGTATCTTCGGCGCTTATTAGGCCCAAAATCAGCTCCAGGATTACCCCGAGGGAAGGTGGGTTGGTTGGTTCCACCAAGGCCTTCTATGCTAGCAGCTTGACCAAAACGTTCAGTGGGTGGTGGTGTCTGAAGGCACAAAAAAAAGGAAACAAATAAATAATGTAACCTGAATGACTAATTGTCTAACTGAATGATGGCAAATCTTACCATTCCAATTGCCGCTGCCTCTGGCATCATTGCACCAGGTACTGCTGTAGCTGCAGCACCAGTAGCAACATTACTGCTTGTTAGTGAAGGACGATTGTTCATTCCAATAGCACCTGAAGAAAAGAGCAATAAATACAGTAGGGCAACAAAAACCACAGAAATATCCATAAGAAACAAACTCACATTGATCATACCTGGCATTGCCATCTGTGCCATCCTTAAGTCAGCTTCTCTCTGTGATACCACAAAAAACAATCAATTTATGGGGTAAAAAAATCCTAGACACTGGAGGGAAATAATCTTCCAATTACAGCAAAAAGGACTATGGTAGATATCGACATAATAGCCCAGAGGTGTGTATCAAAAGTACAGTCTTGTTCATGGACAAAATTCTGAGATGGCAACATCCCTTAAGTAGAAAAATTCCAAGCAAATTTGAAAATAAAAACCTAATTCTGTCAACATTTGAAGTTTTTTGCCGAGGCATTGGCAAGCTGTGGTCTTTTTTTCACCTCAAATTTTGAAGACTGAAAAGAATCCTCCATGTTTTTGACTATCCCTTGTATTCTGTACATGGAGCAGACTATTCATGATATTCAATAGCTATTTTACAAAACATGATCAAAACCACTGTAGTAGAAAGAAAGTCCAATCATCACCTGTTCATTTGGCCATTTTAGAGGCAGTAGAGTTATGCACTGTGTTAGCTGTAGATTTAAGAAAAGACAAGAGAGTACAGGTGATACCTTTTTTTGGCTAACGGAACAGATGATAAACGCAAGCTTTCGAGGCTCCTAAGGCCTCTGATTAAGAGGCCTTAGGATTGCCAGATTACCTGATGAAGAGCCTTTAGGAGCCTTGAAAGCTTGCATTTACCATTTATTCCATTAGCCAATAAAAGGTATCACCTATACTCTCTTGTCTTTGGCCATTTTAGTAACATTATATACTGTTCATGGTGTGGGAACATGCTATGCTTGTGCATGCTGCTCACAGTGTAATATAAAAAGACTCAAGCCATCTATCAAATGACCATCATAAAGTTCAGGGAATAAGAGAAAAAAGCGTGCACAAACTTACAGAATCAGGATAGCCACTCTTGAAACCCTCTTGCTGCCGTCTTAGCATTTCTTCTTGTTGTCGGCGAGTCTCCTCTTCACGCCTCCGGCGTTCCTCCTCATGCCTTGGGATGGAGAGGAAAAGATTAGCCATATCATTTGCAATTCATTTAGCACATAAAGTAGGTGGTGGCTTTTTTTTTTTTTTTTTTAAATACCTCAGTTCCAATTGTTTGCGTTTTTGAACTTCTTGATTGTGCAGTTCCTCCATTCGACGAAGCTCTTCTTGACGTCTCATCAGGTCTTAAAGGAAAAAAAGGTTTTTTTTAAAGGACCTTAATCACCATAAAAGAGAAATTGCTATTAGTATTGGCATGTCAGCTCTTCCCATGCAGTAAAAGGTCATCTTTGAATTCTTTGTTGCATCCAGATAGGGCTTCCTGGGGCACCTCATGAATATGTATTATATAAACCTTAATAGCAAACAAAAGGACTAAGTGGGAGTTTGTTTACTTGACAGATGGCTCCAAACTACAAATAAGTGAAACGTAATAAAAATCAGGAATTCAACTTCAAAGAGAACTTTTACCAGTTCTGCATAGGAATAACTGCCAAACCAATACAAATGGGATTTTCTCTTTTCTAATGCTTTAAAGCAGGGGTCTCAAACTCGCGGCCCCGGGGCCAACTGTGGCCCTCGAGAAGATAATTTGCGGCCCCCCCCCACTTGATCCAACACAGAGGGAGTCCTGGCTGATCCCCTCCGTGGTTTGGGGAGGGCTCCTGTGACCGATCGGATACCATTCCTATAGGAACCCAGGAGTGTATGTGACCAGCACTTCTGGGTTCCTTCTCCTGTTTACTGCTGCCAGTTGCGGCAGAAACAGCACGTGCTGCCAAACTCTGCCGGGGGGATAAGTAAGACCCCCCCCCCATAGCCAACAATGAAAAATTATAAATAAAACCTCAATGACCCCACAACCCCCCTCAATAGCCCCACACACCCCAGTGGCCCCAGATTTCCACCCAGCCATAAAATTCACCCCCAATTATAATAAAAAAAACAACATCACAGATGCGACAGTAGCCCATAAAGATGCACATTGCCCCACATAGCCACATATTGCACCGCAGACCCAGGTATTTCCCCACAAAGGTGTTAATTTCCCCAGCATATGCAAATTACCCAGCAGAGCTGCATATTGCCGCACAAAGCTGCTGATTGCCCCGCAGGGCCATGTATTGTTTCTTATCTGTTTTCTTGTGGAAAACCTGATGCGGCCCAGCCTCACCCAGACTCTAGCTCCAGCGGCCCCCCGGGTAAATTGAGTTTGAGACCCCTGCTTTAAAGCAACAATCCACTATCGAAAGAATATTTAAAAAAAATCAGCATATAGGATGCATGAACAGAAAAGTTCAGAACCAGGAAACAAAAATAGGGTAAAAAATC
This sequence comes from Pipa parva, assembly GCA_019650415.1. Taxonomy (NCBI): domain Eukaryota; kingdom Metazoa; phylum Chordata; class Amphibia; order Anura; family Pipidae; genus Pipa; species Pipa parva. Next base: position 6,536 of record WMED01011926.1, read on the forward strand.
TCAGGTTCATTAACAGATTAATACAAAACATTCCATGCCTCCTCCACCCCCCTCTCCCAAACACCCTTTAAGTGCTGTCGAATAAATAGTGTCTAATCAGCTGAGCAGAACCACCAAAAAAGCAATGAACACATTCATTTGCTATAAGAACAGTTACATGTAGGGGTGGGCGATATTGCTAAAAAATGATATCTCGTTAATATTTACAATTTTGGCGATAACGATATTTCACATTATTATTATTAAAAAAAAAAAAGAAGGGTCTTAGAAGCAGGGGAAAGACTACATTACTAACTACCTGCTGTCTGATCTGCTGTCTTCTGCTCTCAACTTGTGTGTCATACTCCATTCCTCTGTTACTGAAATACTTCCTTAACCCCTTCGCTACGGAGCCAGATTACAATCTGGTGTCACGGCCGCTGCGCCATTACCCGTACGGAGCCAGATAAATCAATAAATCATGGCTCCGTATCATGGCGCAGCTCCATGACACGCATGCAGGTGGTGGTTCCGTGTCACGACGTTGCGCCATGACACACATGCGGGTAAGTGATTGTGTCATGGCACAGCACCATGACATTTAGCAAAGAGGTTAATGTACCAGATTTTTTTTGTGGAGGTATCACTTACAGATCATAACAGCCATCTTTTTCTGATGTTAGGAATGCTAATTTTAAGTCCTCTGGGCACACATCACTAGCAGAGGATATGTTGGCAGCAAGGAAGGAGAAAGCAGCTTCTGTCTGCCAATGACTGTAGTCAGAGCCGGCTCTGGCCCTATAGGCGCCGCACCTCCCCCTCCCCTGACTGTAGAGCAGTGCCGGCACTGACTGTAGTGTATAGAATAGGTTAATGACAGAGTTAAGCAGCTTGTAATGGACGGGGGATGTGTGGACGGGGCAGGTCCTGACAGTTCTCTTTTGTGTGGTGGAATGAAGACAGAAGATATCCGCACTGTGCCGAAAGCAGACTTCCGGGAGGCGGTCTGCAGACCTCTTCCGAGAAGCAGACGTGCAGAGCCGCTCGAGTAATCGATATTGCCATATGGCAATATCGGTAAACCCCGGTGTGCAATATTATCATGAACGATACATATCGCACACCCCTAGTTACATGCTGCTTCAAATACACCCCCAACCAACATATACAACTGCAAGCATTCTCACCTTGGCGCATAAGCATGACCTGATGTTCATGTCTTGCGGCTTCCATCTCCACCTCCATCTTCTCTTGCGCTTCCTTAATGTTTCGATCCACTTGTTCTTGTTGTTGCTTCTCCATTTCAATAAGGGCTTTCCAGCGCATGGCATATTCATACTCAAAAGAGCCAGGCTGAGCAAATCGAGGTGGTTGCTCTCTCTCTCTAAAGAATAAAATACAGTACTCTATTGGGTCTAGTTAATACTCTTAAAAGACCATTCTAGGTTCTATGGTCAAAAACTGTAGAGGAAGACTGTGCATATAGGGGGAACGACTGTTCTGCAGAATTGGTTGATGGGGGGCTTCGACATATGTTTCTCCCATCACACATAGAGGTACCAGCATTTAACCCTGGGGACTACACTAGCCGTCTAAAACAGCCCTACTTTAGCTTACTAGTAGCAAAATCAAAATGGCTACATTACATTGCATTCTGGTAAATTTCTTAACCTCTGGGACTGAAGTTAAAGCAAACAAACAAAAAATATATTAACATGTTACATACTTATGAAAGACCTGGTTTTTTGCAATGAGTTTTTCAGGCAAGCCCTCTTCATCATCAAGCTGATCCATGGGCTCCACAGTTACAGGACGGGGAAACCTGCAAAATAATAAAAAGCGGTCATTCTACAATTCATGTATCAATGAAAGGGTAAGATACCCCAATGTAACAAAACAGACAAGCAAAGAAAAAGCAAATGGCACCAATTTATGTTAAGGAGATTACCATCAGTTGGTAAACCCCACCATCTAAATTTTTCTGAAGTATCAGGTGCATACAACTGCATTATTTTCCTGCTGAAATACTAAATCTAAACAATGACATCAGTTACTGAGGCAACTGGTACAAAGACTCACGCAGTAAGAAGATAGGAACCATCAGCACAGCGGTCCAGAGCTTTTCTTGCTGATGGCTTTGATGCAAACTCCACAATTCCTTTCCCTGTGGGTCTTCCACGGTCATCCACTACTACAACTGCCCTCTCAACTTGACCAAAGATTGAGAAGGACTCCTCAAGTAGCTCATTTGATACAAACTGAGGAATGTTCCGCACAGCCAGTGCAGCACTGTGGCAGGCAAAACGCACTCGTAACTGTTTTCCACGTAGAGGCAAGTTATCCAACTCTGCTTTGGCTATCTCAGCCAAAGTACGGGTTTCCTAAACAATAGATAACTATATTGAAATTATGCAAACCACATGCAAATATCTCATGCAATCACTAGTACTGTACAGATCACAGCCAACCATTTTGACTGACAGTTACTTGATCTTACCATTACAGCCCAGAAAACAAAACTCAACTTTCATCTGGTTATGAAAGAAACTACACAATGTAACACATTTAAGGTCAGCCCAAGCAGCCAAGCCTAAAAGAATTTCCCAAAGATTACAACATGGGGATGCTGCATCTCCATTTTGGCCAATTAGATTTCTGTGTTGACAATGTCTCAGTAGGAAAAAGACCATGCTGCTCAACTGTATTGCCATTAGGGGATCATCCCCATTTATTGCAAAGTGCACTATGTTCCGGGAAGGGGCATTAAGGACAAAAAAAAAAAAAGTTTGTTTTTTGGATTGTTGGATTAGGTTAGTTCACACTGTAAAGCGCATTATAGTATCTGTATTCCAGATAGTCAATGCCAGTAATTTAAAAAATACAGTGAAATAAGGATGTGCAAAGGACTGTGAACTCCGGTCACTAAGCAAGATAACTGTATTTTGAAAATATTTTAAAGAAAGCATCAAGCTCAGGAGTTACTGTGTTTATAAATGACTCAGACTGCTCTTTCCCCTCCTGCAGTATTAAGAGCATCATTGGACACCTTTACATGGAATCAGTTCTTAACACCAGCCTTGGGCATAAAGTGTAATACACACTGGATACATGGAATACTAAGTTGAGTATTTGTATTATTTATTATTGAACCAATAATGGATACACTGGTACTGGGTTTTAGCTATCCCTGTGAATAACACCCACTAAATATAATTAACTCTTCCACAGAGGAGAACTTCAACCTCAATCTATTAGCAAAATTTAAAAAAAAAAAAAAAAAAATTAATAATAATAATTAGCTTAGTGCATTTTTGTTTTACCACACAAATGGAATAACTATGTTAACCATAAGACTGAGCATACCAGTCTAATGAAGCCAAAGCCTTTGTCCTTATGGATAAAGATTTCTCCAGCCTTGCCATATTTCTCAAACATTTTACGCAGTTCCTCCTCTGTGACATCAGCTGGCAGGTTTCCAACAAACAATCTGCTCCTTTGAGTGAATGTCTTCTCACCCGGTTTACGAAAATTTTTCAGGTCAATAGTGACACCTTCATCTGAATCAAAAAGTACAGGTCAAAAAAACATGAAATATACACAATGGTTTTAAATGCAAAGAACAACACTTACTGAGACTGGTGGTCTGCTGTCCATTGGTGGGTGACTGTGCTTCTGGCTGTTGCGGTGGCTGCATTTGCATCTGCCTCCGGGGGTTGTGATTCTGTTGCTCCATCTTGTACCCTCTGTTGCCCTGCATTTTCCACTGTAATTAAAAAGAATAATCATAATGAAATTTTAAAAAAAAAAAAATGGCTCAAGACAGATTTTAGCCTATTCAAAAGATGCTCATTTTTTTTTTTTTATTGAGTTAAAATAATTAATTCCAACTTCTTGATGCATCCCGTTGGTCAATGCTTAACTTTATACACCATCATCTGCTGAAAAATGCAGTATTGTATTTCAAAGGGAGGTAAAATGTTACATTTTAAAAATAGGAGCACATAACACTTTTTTTTTTTATTAAAGGGAACTAAAAATTCACCACTTATTGCATCCCTTTTACATGTAATATTGCACTATTAAAAAATTACTTGTAAATACTACCAACCTCTTGCGTCAACCGCAATCTAGCACTTAAAGTGATACATCTTTGTGATATTATACTTGTATTGTTAAATGCACTTTTCCCATGTCTGTATTGTACTTGTATCGCTGAATTGTACAGCGCTGTGTAAATTTGTGGCGCTTTACAAATAAAATTATACATACATACATTTCTTTTTTAAATTTCTTTGCCAAATGGAGGTTATTATTAAATCCCATGTTAAAATGTGAGGCAGTCAAACCAGTTAATATTTTTTACAGGAGTATATTAGCACTAACATGCAGTGCATTCAAAACAAAGTTTGTACAGCAATCCATGGCAACACCTGATATAAAGCACTACAATCTGTGCTTTCAGTACCAGGTGCCATACATTCTATTGTGGTAACCTCACTAAAATGAATTGATTAGGTGAAGACAGTCGATCTTAGACATCCTAGAAGTCATCAGACCTCAACTGGCGCTATGAAGGCAGCTGAAAGTGGTATTAAAGATGGTTAGATAAGCACAGAAATTAAGAGGATCTCAGCGGTGAGCAAAACAGAAGAGGTCCACTTGGTATTCACAGCAGGAAGCAACCCTATTGTTAATTATTTACCTCCTTAAGAATCTCTCCTAACCCTAATGATTTTTAGTTCTCCTTTAAAGATGGAGTAAGCTGACATTGGTAAGGATTAGGAATACCTTGTTATAGATAAAATAAAGCACATTACAAAGATGAATTTTAAAGCTCATTTCATTTGTATGTTAATGATTCCTTCCAACTGGTAATCTAAAAGTAGCAAGTTGCAGGCCAGCCTAGCAGCTTACATTCAGGCTCCTTCAGCACCAACAACAATAAGGAATAGAGCAACTCCTAAGAGCAAATAAATTTGCTTCTCCCTTACACAGCTGTACCAGATTCACATCACACTGAGCAAGATGTAGGGACTGACCAGATCCAAACACAATGAAATAGAGGTTTTGCCCATTAATAAAATATAAATGAGTAATTTATTTTTTGGTTAATTCATAAATTAAAGCTGCCACATTGCTTGTCTTAATCAAGTCAAGAAACTTAAGTTTTACACTATTTTACTGATCAACATGAAAAATGTTTTCTCAGTGCTATGGTCCTAAGGAATGTCACCAACGTCGGGTGACAGGGCCAGGTCATGGGGTAGGCAGCCATGCTCGCACCCCTCCTCCCTGTATCAGCTCTGTCTGATCTAGCACTTAGCCTTAGAGCTACAGCATTCCTCTCTCACAGGAAGTTGAAGTTGAGAGGAAGGCAATAAAGGTAAGGCTAAGCGTTAGATCAGATGAAGCTGGGCGAGCATGAAGACAGAATCCCCCTCTTTTAGAGGGTAGGAAGGAAGGGGCAGCACAGTGTTATTCTCTATGGCATATGCCAGGAATCTGCAAAGTTTGTAGAGGAGGGAGCCATTTCGCTCCCCCTTCCATTGGTGAAATTTTTTTCTGAGCCGCAAAGGGGGAGAAGCGCACTCTCCTGATCACATGACCTGCCGACAGCCAATCAGAAGAGGCGTCAGAGGTAATGGACAGGGCTTGGGAGATGCACTCCGAGCCACACTTTGCCAACCCCCAACAGACTATGCAAGGCATATACTATACATCAAGGTTGATCAATTAATCTTCTCATGGGGCCACATATAAAACTGGAAAGTATTTTAGTCTGGCCCTCTAAAACCATTCCAATTTCTCACATGGCCCCATGGGAAAATTAATTGCCTAACCTTGTCCTAAGGGTTAATTCAAAACAAACAAAGTAGTCACATCAAAAAATTCTTTTAGCTTCTATGGCAAATATCTTTACAAACTCACATACATTCTGTTACAGATTGTTTCAACTTTGGTGCAGAACAAACTCTGCAATGCAGGATCCAAAATCCATGTAGCAAACATAGCCATAAAGCTACAACAAACCATATCCTAGCTAGCTAAGCATCAAATATTAGAGAGTCATCCTCATTCTTTGCTTTTTCAGACGAGGAAGTTGATACCATCTCAAATAACAAAGCAGCAGCATTCCATGTACAACATAAATTATCCTACGCAACATACATTTACTCATTAAACTTCTATTCATATAATGAACAATTCCCATTCCATCCCTCACTGGGAAGTAAACAAACACTAGGCTGGAGCCACACCAGCTTATAACAGAGGGGATTATATTTATGTTTATTATTGTCTACGGTGCAAACAAAAGTGGTCTGTGTGGTTTAGCCCATAGGATAAAATGAATACGATGACGGCTCAGCCAGTACAAAATAGCTAGCATGGCATTGACCTTTCATCTTTTTATTCTATATAATGCTGTGCTTGAGATTATGATTGAATAACTAAGGATAACGCTATATTATTATATAATTAAATACTCTGAAAAGTGGCCAAGGTAATTGGGTTTACAACCACGTTGCATTTTAGGTTAAAGGGACCGAGATCCCCTTGATGGAATTTCTTTAGGGAATGCCATTTGTTTTACCCAAAAAAAAACAAACAAAAAAAAAGGACAAAGGCTAACCACTAAAATGGACAAGGGTCGAAGGATCACCATCTGGAATGAGACTTGGACTGTTCTAATACTTCTCATCCCCCATACACATCCAGTAACTGCAGGAAGGCCTTAAATTGTTTTATACAAAGGCAAATAAAAGTGTAAAAAAAAATAAAAATTACATCAATGGCAACTTTTGCTTCTCAAATATAATTGTGAATCACATAGAAAGTGAAATGTAAGACTACGTGTAAGGGGCAATGGGAGACCACCATTTTAAAATCCCAAGGCCTACCTCTATAGGCGCTAATCATTGCTACAAGCCATGTGTGCCCGTATACAGCAGACTACTAGAGTAGGAATAATTGCAGCATACCCAGTAGGAATAACTATACTGCCAAGTCCTTCAGAGATCCAGCAGCCGTGCCTATAATGCCTTACAAGCGCCATAAGCATATCCATATCATGAATAGAAATAACAGGGACTAATATTAAACAGAATAGACTTCCCCGCCTACAAACATAGACTCATATGATACTACCACATAACAAATCCACTGTAACCCGCCGACTTCCTACATACCCTGCTTAATGTCCTTTAACCAGCAGCCGGAATCTCTTTATGAACAGATCACAACCTCCCGCGCAGCAAGGAAGCTCGTGCCCGGCGGAAATAGCTGACAACCTAACCTGGCAAACGCCGCCCTTATCTTGCTCGCTATTGGCTGCTGGTAATGTCCATAAAGGCCATATGCGAACGTTGATTTGTTTAAAATGTTCGCAATCCCAGTTTTGGTCCAAGGCGCATGCAGTGATTGGGCGTTCTCCGTCGCTCCGTTCATGGTGCACAATATACGTCATTTCATTGTTGCAGGGAAATGGTTCAAGAGTGGACGGAAAGAAAGGAAAGGGAAAGGCGCATGCGCGGAGCCATCTGTTGGTTTAAAGCTGCCGTCGATATTGTGAGAATAATTTATTGCTGTTTGGTTATTGGAGATTTCACCGCATTGTCTCCGGCTATTTTCCAAATAATTTGTGAAAACCGAGCTGTATTGAGTATTCAATAATAAATGTACTTTATTGTTTTATATTTATTCAAGTGAACAAACAGATATAAAGAGAACAGTAGCCAAACAATAAAACACCTTAAATGCTTTTGTAGGAAGTGGTGTTTTGGGGCAAATCTGAAAGGAATGGTCCCTTGTGCTCCCTATTTACCCCTGTTTGAGACCCATGATGTAAAGCACCATATAAACAATGGGATTGTATGTATGTATGTATAATTTTATTTATAAGGCACCACAAATTTACACAGCGCTGTACAATTCAGCAATACAAGTACAATACAGACATGGGGAAAAGGCATTAAACAATACAAGGAAAATATCACAACGATACTTCACTTTAAGTGCCAGGTTGCGGTTGACAAAAAAGTTTGGAGGTCCCTGCCCCATAGAGCTTACAATCTAAAGGTCTATGTAACAGCATGGCTATGGCTCCAATAACATTCATGAATTACACTTCAAATAGTTTACAAGAGCTCCATTTGTATAACCATGACATTCCAAAGGGTTGTTTTTTTCTGGTGCTGCAGGTCCTTTAAATAACAGTTAACCCCCAAAAATTAAATGCCTCAAATGCATTAATAGTTATTATTTCAATTATTATGCAATTATAACTATTATTTCAATCTGTGCTTCCAAAAATTCTATATTATATATATAAAGTATGATCTTAAAAAAATGGGCTTTGGGCACACTGAATATATATTATGTAAAGGTGTGCTCCTATTACTCCAGCCAGGGTTACTAATCACCTTTCCCCAGTGATAAAGACTGAACAGTCTTTTGCATGGCTGCTGGCCTATCCATTCAGGAAGAATGCTACCAAATTGCTTGGAGATATATAATTCC
>WMED01011927.1:0-15031 GCA_019650415.1 Pipa parva
ATAGCCATATTGGCAAAAAGTTAAAAAAGCATAAAAACAGCTACCGCCTACGCGTTTCGAACATGGCTCTGAGTCATGGCTCAACTGTACCTTAAAATGCACACACTTATATAGCGTACATACCTTGTTCTTGGCCTGTCAGCGTTTGCCAGTGTGCAGTGCGCATGGCGCATGTGCGTGACGTCACGTGCCGCGTCACTATGTGGGCGTGCATAATTAATGATTGTATCTGGTGCATCTGCCAACTTTTTGCCAATATGGCTATAATAAAGACATTTTAACATTATCAAGGAGTGCTGGAGATCTATTTCCATTTCTTTACCCTTGCTAAAAAGCTATCGGTACTTCTTACCTCTGTTGTGAGATATAAAATAACTATTCCTGTTTCATGCCTAACTCTAAACTCTTGATTCACAAGGTTTTTTCACCTCAAAAAAGAGATACACACAGAGACTACAATCTCCTACACTGTGACAAAATGAAATCCATGTAATTAAAAATGGAAAAGGTGCAAAAACAGAAATCATTTAAGCAAACTGGTGGGGTGAATACCTTTTTTGTTCTGAACACCAGTATCTGTTGATTTAATTTCCATGAAATCAGGAAATGCTCAATATTCGTAGTCTTCAACCATGGCAGAAAATCAGGTACTGACAAAACTCTGTAGATTTGATACATTTCCAGAAGAATGTAACAGAAAACTAATGCTGCAAAAACAGGGCTATAAGGACAGTGTTCAGAATGTTTATGTATGTTGGGCACTAGATAATGCACAGGTATCCATGGTTACACACATTAATCAGAATTTCTTTTTTATCACTAGCATTGTCAAAAAAACATTACTTGCAGCATTATAAACCAGTCTTTGTAATTCACAAGTGGGATTGGATTGCACTCTCTCATAACTAGTACAGTCATTCAACTGTGACATTGCTTCATCAATGTATACATATTTATCCATAGTAACATTTGTTCCCAGTTATTCACTATTCTGTTAATGGAGTCTTTCAGATTCTTTAAATCTGTAAGCACTTTCCTTTTTTTGTAAGAGAAAAAAAACAACATAATATTAACCTCACAGTCCCCATATTTTTCACCAATTTATAAATTTTCATATTCTTAAACAAAACCCCTCTATAATTGACATTTCTTTCATTATCTGAATTGTTTACATTAGAGAGATTTCTCATACTAAATATATTAGAGGTGATACACCAGTTTTTGAAATAGCCATTCTTTGTGTCAAGTTACCAATTGTTCTTCTCTTACCATTGTGCTTCTTCTTTCACTGTATAGTCATGGAGTATCTTTCCTGCACTATGTAGTCATACCTGTGATGCCATATCAACTGGTACCTCATTCATAGCTCCCCTAACCGGTTGTCATAATCAGAAACATGTTTAGTTTTTACTGCAGTAGGTGTGAAACACATGGATTTTCTTGGTCTTTTGCACATACCTTTAGTTGTATTAAGGTAATCCTTCAGTGTTTAAATTGGGCTTTATTGTGTATTGTGAAAAACTGGTTGTAATCATTCAGGAGTAAGGTATATTAATACTGAGTTCACACTAGCTGATTTCAACTGAGTTGACAAAACAGTATCCATTGTTTCCTGCAAGGTAATCCACACATGTTATTGTCTTTTGCACCATAGGTAATAATAAACCTAATTAAAAAAACTCAGTTGAAAATCAGCTAATGTGAACCCAGCCGAAAACAAAAATCAATGGTATATTTGTCACAATCGTTTTGTATTTCTATTAAAAAATATATATATTTTTGCCATACAAGAATAGTAACAATACAGTGAAAAATCAAAATACTTTCTATTTTAATATATTTATTCATTGAGGTGTGTATAATCATTGGCATAACTATGAGAGGTGCAATACCCAGTGAAGATCTGCACCTGTGGCACCTTCTCCTATATCCCCTCTGGATCATAAAATAAACTTAAATCTGTAGGAGAAAGCACAAAACAAATTCGCACTATAGTGCATTACCAAATAAAAAATATATATAAAGATGAGGATGAAACAACCACCAAATAGATGAGTCTTTAAATCAATGTGTTGAAATCCGTGGAAATGAAAAACAATCATGAAAAACCACCTCTGAGTGAAAAAGTGCCCATACACACTCTAATACAGGGAACTCTCACCAGATCAAGGCAATCATCATGCACATATAATGATCACCATATGGAACAATACTGGATAAATCTTGCCACAAATAACGATCCAAACGAAATCCAATCTTTTCAAATCCTTTTAGACTTAAAATTCCCAACTTGAAACATCTGTGCTCATATCATGGAAACAGGAAGAATCCCATCATAGTGTAACATGTATGTAATATTTATTCAGCAAAAAAGTTTAAAACATACTCACAAACATGTGAAGTAAGAATGCATTCTTTGTAAAAACAGCAATAAAATCTCAACGCGTTTCCCTGCTTATGGTCTGCAGCTTCCTCAGGAGAATCCTCATTCACATTTTAGCAAATCTGTTTTGTCATAATATAGCAATATTTAGCACCTTTACAACCTTACTTTCTCATAGAATATGTTATAGTTTGTGCACTCTAATAGGGCGAAATCTATTAAAGTTGGAAGGACCAGTGGTATTATCGACTTTACTGAGAGAAATCTTGTTTTATTCTCCCAAGATCACTTTCGAGATCTCAAAATCGAGTATTTTGATCTCGAGTTTTTGAATTTTTTCCCATGGAAAGGTAGCCATACTTTACATTAGTAGCAGTACCTTTCCATCGAAATATTGAAAAATCGGGATTGAAAAACTCGGATCTCAAAAGAAATCTTGCGAGATCAATCTGAGATTTCTCTTGGTATAGTCAGAAAGACCCAGAGCGGCCTTTCCGACTTTAATAAATTTTGCCCTAATAGTTTTTTTATTTTTGTATAATGTCTATTTGCCTGTTCTTATGGCTTTGTAACTCTAATTCCTAAATTCAGTATTGCTTGAGACTTGAGAAAGGGAGGATAGACTTCTTGAAAGCTTGTCTATCTAAACTGACTGTTACTCCAATAAAAAAGGTATCACCAAGTATTGCAATATATATCTATAAAATTATAATAATAAAAAAAATACTGTTTTTTTAACTGTAGCTGCAAATTCATATTTACCTATAAAAATAACAATGAATATAACCTTAAGAATTGCTAAGTCAGACATTAGGAAATTTGAAACTAAAAAGAATAGCCCCCCCCCCCCCCCCCCCCCCCCCCCCAGGAATAAAATCCACTCTACCCTATCCTAAAGCTTTGCCACTCCCCTGTCTACCACCATTTACCTTGCAGCAGGTTGTAGCACTACACTAGAGTTGGCTTGGCTTGCGCTGCCATGTGACACTTGCTGTAGGGTGAAAGGACTTTTGAGGGAGCTTTGGGAAAACATTGGAGGAAATTAAACAGTGTGGAAGCCAGATGGGAGACAGATTGTGGAGGTATGAATCACTTAAGGGCAAACAAAAAAGAGTGTCTCAGCATTTAGCCAAGAGAGTGGACACTGCAACTAAGGCAAAAATGACATAGTGACATTGACATTCATATACTTAATATTGTAGCTTCGCCCCTACTTTTTGCATACCCTGGCTTAAGGGTATAGTTCTTCCCTGGTAATAACCTTTACAAATTCATTTTAATACTTAAATACTTATAATATTTTGCTCCTTTCTTATTGTTCCTTTTTCTAACATTCAGTTTTCCATTCCCATGAGTACTGCTTATTGGGCATGGTATCTGCAATATTTTTGTGCATGAAATGGTTGAATTAGGCATTGCAAATGCTATGTTTCAGGACTGCAGGGATTTCAATGTGGAGAAGGCTATGGAGAATGTTCCTATCCAGAAAGGATGTTTAGGTGTTTCTGCTGGTTTCTTCAAAGTTCTCAATCAAAATATGTTCCCAGCAAACACTACCAAATAGTAATACATAAACTATCCTCCAAGGAAGGTCTTTCTGTCTGACCTTATGTTTGTCCAACTGTTTATCTATATGTCTGTCTATCCAAATATCTACTTGTCTATCATAATTCAGCATGCAAAATGCAGTTTTGCAACTCATAATTCTTTTTTTACAAGGTGTTTTGTTTTAGTTGATATAAAACAAATATTTTAATGTATTTGTTTTTTTTTTAAGGATAGGTACAGAGTTGTTGTTCGTCACCAAAATATGGGTTGATTACTTTATGGCCTCAAGGCATTTTAAACTGAAGCTTGTTTCCTGGAAAGGAAATGGACTGTTCATTATTGGTATATACCAAATGTAATGAATCTTGAAAAAAATAAATTAAAGACTGTGTTATAAATTACTGCCCACAACATGTCAATGGAACAGCTATGACCTTGCTAGGTACTTCATTAATGTTTGTCATGGTCATGTGTAAAACTGTAAGTCCTCATTAAACAGAATATATTTATCACATCAAAGTATAATAGTGAAACTCCATCACTGTTAATCACTGGGATAATTATAGTTGTGGAGCTGAAGGGAGTATTATTGGTATGGTAGTCACCATACCTGAAGGATCACTATAATTCATAACTCCAATATAAAGAATGTAAAAAGACACTTAGGCAAAGGATGTTATAAAAAGTATCTTTGATAGAAGCATCTGACATTTTCTAATTTTCAGCAAAATAATATTTAATACAGTTAATAGTAGCAAATCAAAACTGTGCTTTAAAAGAAATTGCCTAGACCCACAGCCTGCAACCTCTGTAAGATCTTAAATTATTATTCCAACCAATCTACAGCACATAAGATGAAAGGTGGTTATATACCCCCATTCCACCAGATATGATATGAAAATTTTTTTAAAGCGCAGGCGCAGATCAATGTTTTTTCAATCTGCGCTCGCACTTTAAGAAAAATTTCAGTGAAATGAGCAGGGGGCATGGTGTATGATGCAGTATACATAATATACAGGTGGGCAGAAGAGAGCTGAAGTAACAATTTTCATCTCACAATCCTGGGCTGAGGATAGATGCCTTATGCAACACTGGAGCCCTGCCATCAACCCCCCAATTCACCAGTTTGAAGTGGCGAAGTCAAACAGGTGAATTCAGAGCAGTCACCTAATTGCATTCGCACCTTTGCACCACTCCGCATTCTGTATCTTAAAAGTACCTGTGCACACTCATACAAAATGATGCAAAGAGCTCCGTAAGTTTCTGACTCGGGTAGCTGCCAAAATGGTTGCAGATTCACCAGTTTTTGTATATAAAGAAAAACATAACCCTTAGTTTACCCTTGTTGGTCCAGAGGAATGCAAGAAACCCATTTAAAGCTTGAACCAAATTTGCTTTTACATGGGAAAAAAAAATTTAAATCAACATGCTACTAAATATTGATTTAATTAACTCCTGATGTTATGTTCCTTTAAATAACCATCCAAACCTTTTTTCAAGCACTCCAGAGATTTTGATAGAACCGGTTCCTGTGGAAGACTATTCCACAATTTCACAGCTGAATTTGAAAATAAAATATTTTTCTTCCAAGCCTCAGAGAGTGAAAGATTTTATAAACTATGTTTTTGGAAGGATTTGATTTAAGATTACCATGCATTTGCAGCAGGTGAATTGTATCAAATCAGTCAGAACTTAATAGTATCAGATTTTTTTAAAACACTATAAAAGACCTAAACCTTTTCACATAAAATTGTCGTGGCAGTCAAATATTTTCTTTTACCTTTTTGAATTTCACAAGTTCTCCTTCCAGGGCACCCCAACACATATTTTCAGATACTGTTGTGCTGCAATCTTTACCATCTGGTAATTTTCTTTTTTAAAACTAGAATGAAGTGAAATTTCTGATGGATTGTGCAGATTCCACACTTGCATGAATATATGACACATAAAATAATAGTTCATTTTATTTTCTGGATGTAATGGATAAATAATACTGTCCAAAAGTCCTTTTTCAGGGTTAGACATGCAGTATAATTCAGTCCTTTTAAAGTACTTATCTACCTCACCAGGCTAAGGTAACAGACAGAAGAAGAGGAACCCTTTTCATGTCATGTACCCATCATGGGGTTGATAAAGGTCTAGCATTTTAAAAGTCTAGCAGATACCATATTTAATTCTGAATGAAACTGAATTGGCTCAAATCTAAATTACAACAAAATAAAACAATAAATAATATAATATATTTATTAATTAACAATATACTGCATTGAAAGACTGAAAGTTTCAGATTCAAACAGCAGAATGTGGTGGGTCTCCTGCATTTCTCAGAGAGTTACTTTAAAATGTCATGCCTTCCTACCAAAGCATGTACTCTTAATTTGATTCTCTGATATTTGGATAATGGTTGCTTGAAAGCATTCACTTACTGTTAGCCATATTAACCATATTGAGGTAAACTGTAGCTTGTTCTGTACTGTGGCCATACTGATGCGCAAATTCATTACAAAGATAGATAAATGTATGTGTTATCCCTTGTTTGAAGTATCTTTTAAAATCAATAAGCGCCTTGGACATGCTTAGCTGGACAGGATTTATTTTTCCAGCTTTGTGTTTGGCAGATATAAACTTGTATTTTATACACAGGTGAATCTAATAAAGACCATTGAATTAAAGAAATGTAACTGTACTTGTAAAAATGTAAAATCCTAACAAACAAATTGAATTGAAACAGTAATATTTATGTTTATGTCTGTAGAGTAGTATCTCATTGAAGAGACTGAAAACACTTGTTTTATTATTTCTTTCATTTTGAACATAATGTGGCATGTAAATTTGAAACATAAGGTTTAAACCTTTGGTAAAGAACAAAGGGTATTGAAATCTGCAAAGAGATCAAGGTCAGGAAGCCTATTGCTTCCTTTTTTGAAAATGAATAAATAGAACTGAGAGAATGTAATGCCAATGCTGGGGCACGGAATTCAAAATTCATATATCCAGGCTTTGAGAAGTGCAAAAGCAGGGTTGTGTCATAACAGAAACAATATAATTGTGCCATGGATTCCCATATGGGAGTAAATTACCTGGATTTTAGTATTATCAGCACTTCCCTTTTATTGTTGGAACACATCCAGTAGGCCATACTTGCCTCTTTTTAAAGATGGCCTAGAAGTCTTAAATCTATTAACATAAAATATGTAACATGCTATTTTTGGAGTAGTACATATTCTTTTTAAAGAAAAAGATTTCAAAATGTGAAATAGTCTGAACATACATGTTTTAATATGTACAAGATTTGTCATACATTTTTTTTTTGTGATTTGAGTCATTTAAATTACCTTAAAATGACACCTTCTGCTCACTTTTCTGCAGTGACCTGAATTCCTTCTGGAATATTTCAGTATAAAAGTAAAAGAGATCTCGCTGCCTCACAAATATTCTACTTTATGTATTTTTTTTTTTACATTAACTGCCTGCTTACACAGCAAATTATTTTAAATCTTTTGAAAGAAATGAACACATAGTTAATAATTTCAGCCTAATTATGAAAAACAGAATCTAAAAATACTCCACTGAAAGCGATATTTAAAAAGCAATGAAATAATTGCCAAATGTTAAACAATAGGTTGGATACACTTTGTTACACAGTCATGTGGGACATTAAAAAAAATTTCCAAAAAAAAGTTATGAAAGGATAAATCTTGTTTAAGGTTAAGGGGGTAATTCAGCAAAGAGCGAACTTACCCTCCAATCCTTTGCATCAGTACGCAGAGACTGTTATGCGTTCACTGAGTCCTGCACACAGACATCAGCGAACGCTTTAAAGGGATTCCAGTCTCGAGGGGTGACTCAAGTCTAGCCTCACGAGCCTCGCCGAGACTGGAATCTCTTTAAAGCGTTCGCTGATGTCCGCGTGCAGAACTCAGCAAACGCGTAACAGTCTCTGCGTACTGATGCAAAGAATTGGAGGGTAAGTTCGCTCTTTGCTGAATTACCCCCTAAGGATCTTCCCAAATTTTATACACTAATTCTGGTTTCTTCAGCTTCACTGTTTATAGCTTTTAAAAAAAGATTCTCTAGTTTTATATTCCTTATGGTGAGAATTAAATCCTTGGAAAATAATATCCTGTTTAGAGATAAATAGTGAATCTCACATTTTTTTACCAAAAGATTTGTGTGTATTATAATAAATCCAGAGCATAGACCAGATGATTGTTTTATTAGTATAAAGCATTTTCACTAGGTTCCTTTCTGTCACACCACACTGCTGCAAATTGGGAAACAAATCATTACCCAGTCCTTGTAAAATTAAAATATGCCATTTGCCCTAGGAGTCTCTCTCTAAAGCCAGAGGTATGGAATGCAGAATGTTTCAAAATATTGCTTAATCATAAAATAAATTATCTAGATCAATGGTGTACAACTTATGGCCCGTGGGCCATATCTGGCCCGCAACGCATTGCTATCCAGCCCACATCGGTTCAGCTTCATCTTTCTTGTCTTTGGTGAGGAGCTCAGTATAATGCAGCTTTTTGCCCACCTCCTGGAAATCTCCTGCCGCTGGAGCTCCTGGGATATGCGACTTTACCTAAATAAAGTCTCATATCAGAGGAGCTCCGGAGGCAGGAGAATTCCAGGAGGTGGGCAAAAAGCTGCATTATACTGAGCTCCACACCAAAAACAAGAGAGCAAAGATGCAAGCAGTCCCTCATGATCCTAACACAACAACCCTGTGCACAGGTACAGGGGAGACTTTGAGAACGGATAATGAGAATATTGTCTCAGTCGCGGCTTTACTATGTAAAAGAAATCCCTGCCTACCTTGAAGTATACAACTAGCCAACAGATACCAGAAGATTACCACTAATAATATATAATAAACTATAAATGATAATATACTTATTGCAGTATTTTTCTCTTCGTGAACAAAAGTAGATTTTTTTTGTAGTTTGTATGTATATTTAACAAACATCTAAACAAACTGCTAAAATAGAGTTTCTAAAGTTTTCAGACTTTATTTTATTTCCATACAGACACACTTTGAAGTAGTGTAACTGATCTCTTTGCAGGTAAAGTGATATCAATCAGGATATTCAAATATTATAGGAATGCATAATTAACATACCAACAAAAAATATATGCAGCTGGGTAAAAATCCAACAAGATGTTTAGCGCTGATAATAAGTGTAAGTGTATAAATTACATCCACATGAAAATGATTTGTGACACAGATTACCTAAACAGAAGAAACTAAAAGATGTTCTAGAGGATATAGAGGAGCTAGACAGATAGACATCCAATTTTCATTTAATAATGGGGTTTTATTTAAAAATAATTTCAGGGCATTAAGGAAAAAAAATAGGTGATCAGTGTTTATGATAAAAGAATATGGGACATAAATGTTTACATCTCTAAATGATCTTTTCAACAATACAGCTACACACAGAGCACCTTGTAATACACAATTAGATACACGCAGTGCTCACACCTCCCCCCTTTAGTTCAGTGGGGAAAGGAAGTGTCAGCACTTGACAAGTGTTGCTTGAAGATTGTTCCATCTGTAACAGGAAATAATTATTTATTTTCTCTAAGGAGGATGCCTTCACTTTCAGTTCTTCCTGTATTTGGTGGAGTGAGAAGACGCATTATAAAATGGTTTGTTGGGACTTTGAGACATGAATTAAAATTATTTGGTAACTGTGGATCCATCCCCTTTCTGTGCAGACATGGCGGCCTGCTATCCACTGCATCTGTCTATGGTGGCAGGGGGTCTGGAAAAAATTGAAGACATTTATCACTTTCATCTTTGATTTGTGAAAGCTGTAATCTTCCAAACTTTACCATAGGGGAAGATTGCATTAAACTGAAAAAATACAGTCTGCTTCTTTATGTAGCAGTTGTGCATTACTATCAATTCCAATATGTCTAGAAGGCATATGTTCTATTCCCATTAGTCTTAATGAAGACACATTGTGTTTCTATTCCTTGCTGCACATTTCTGGTTGTTTTCTGTATAAGTTTTATCACACTGTTATGCCTGTCAAACTTTCTCTTGACTTGTCTTGCCCATATGGATACTTAAAGATTTATATATCATAAGTAGTAACACTTAATTCTACCTTTAATTTTTTATTTGATCAGTTTATGATGCTTGTGTGCCTGGTACTGTGATTACACTTGCATCAGCCAGTTTTGGATGTGTTCAGCTAGTGGAGTGCTTTAGAGCATATTCTCTGATTAGTAAATTACAACATAACCTCTGCCACAAGGCAATATGGTAGGATTTTTACAAAGCCAAAATAGCACAATTTGACAATTATGCCAGAGTGTTTGTATGATATGTTTCACAAAAATAATGGCACTTTCATATTTTGAGAAAAAGGTATATCACCTATTATGTCACATGTAGAGCTCACAGAAAATAGTTTATGTTCATTTGGCAATGCATAAACGTATTACCAACATGTTGCATATAGAAGACTCAATTGCATTGGTTTTGCAACCTGTATTAACCAATCAGAAATGAGTTCTGATTAATTTTTGTAGTTCTAATAATTTAACAAAGTGTTTGCTTGCTATGGTTACAGAACCAGTTCAAGTGTGCACCGATGTTTGTGAATTTCATATTTTGTGAATTTGTAAATTCCAATTTGGGTAAGTTAAATAAGATCACAATATTTTTCTGCCTATTTAAATGCTAATTTAAACTCCTCTTAAAATAAATTTTAGCTAATAATTAAATTGCAGTTGTCAATATTTTTTAGTGTATTATTTTATTTGTTTAAGATTTACAACTTAAGTACTGGAAAATTAAACAAGAATTTATATCATGTAAAGATAATTTACACTGTCAACTTTAGTGTCACTGAGAATCTGCTACATGAAGTCAATGATAGGAAATTTTGCTGGCTTTTAATGGTTGAGTTATCTTGGCTGGAACAGTTGTAAGGTGTGTTAGGATGCTG
Source organism: Pipa parva (assembly GCA_019650415.1). NCBI lineage: Eukaryota > Metazoa > Chordata > Amphibia > Anura > Pipidae > Pipa > Pipa parva. Next base: position 10,894 of record WMED01011927.1, read on the forward strand.
TCATTTTCATGAAATGTGCAATGAAGTGAATGATGAATATCTGTAAAGCGCTGCGTAATATAGTAGCGCTATATAAATTAATAAATACAACACAATACAATGCAATGTATACATATTACGTATATATATTTTTATTTATAAAGAGCTACTAAGTTAAGCAGTGTTAACATCTTGAAGATACATCAATCTAAGTGCCAGGCAGTAACTGAAACAGAAGGATGGAGGTCCTTGCCCCATTGAGCTCACAGTCTAAATGCATCTGATCAATAGATCTTTGTTGCAGCTACAGAGAAACCATTGAAATCCTTCAATAAAAATATGTAGGGAGACAAGATTATATTATCTTTTCATATACTTATACATCTTTAAATAGCTAACATGCTGATGATCCCTGCTAATGCAAAATGGATTCTTTTAAAATAGCATAAGGGGTTATTTTAATCAATAGGAATACAACAGTATCTACCTTGTTGATCCACTTTGATTGCCACTAGGGGTCAGAAAGGATTTTTTTCCATGCTAAACTAAATTAGCCAATGTTTTTCACCTTTCTCTGGATTAACCAGAATAAATTAAAGATTTTAAACAATTATTATTACAAGTTGTACCCTATAGACCTGAATCTTTTTTGAACATTAGTAACTATTTAACTATGTAAGAATTGCTTTTAGTTGTTATTGAATTCCCAAAGATTTCATTAAGATCATAAGGCACATGTTAATTATTTTTTAATATCTTCTAATTATAACGAGGCAACATATTCCAAATGGCTGTGCAAGAGAGATGGGACTAACATTGACTGACAATGAATAAATAAATAAGTACAATTAAATAAATGAACATAATGCAAAAAGATAGAGGACCCTGCATTTAACCTACTTTGAGTAGTTAGAACAGATTAGTTCTGGGCTAATTTAAAAACCAAGGCCTTTCCTTTCATACTCATAAGAAAATGTATACTGACTGCCCCAATCCCCGTAGTAATGTAGAGAGCTATCTGGGTACTCTGGAGAGTCTCAGGTGGCTTCAAGCAGTGATAGAACAAATATGAATCTCCGGCACTCCTTATTGTGAAATTAAACTTCCTTTTATTGTAACCACATGTATACGAGTGGTTCGTTAAAAACAAGAGTATAAAAACATTTAGACAATGCCTACGCGTTTCACGCTATGTGCGCTTACTCATGGCATTTAATAAAAAAAACTTTTTTTATTAAATATATAAAGGGTAGCCATACAGTATAGCTACCTTTCCATGGATATATTCAATAAAAAAGTTTGTCACAGCAAGTATGGCAAGAGGAAAATCTTGCGATAATTACCGCAAGAAACTTTAAAGCCTTCTGCCGAGTTATTAAACTCCGAAAAGCATAAACGTTTTTTCTGAGTTTAATGAAATTTGCCCTGCAGAGTATTGACACTAGATCAGTATTCATCTGCTGATCCACAGCCCAGGATTGTCAGATGAATACATTGCCACTGCATCTCTCTTTCTGGGTTATGTATGTGATGTCAAATGTACTATCCCCCTCCTGAATTTCACTGAAAATAACCGACTGCGCATGTGCAGCTTGGAAAAAACAATCTGCGCATGTGTAGTCTGTTAATTTTGGCAAACTTTGGGAGGTGGGTGGGTCTATGTGAGGACCGACATCACTCAGAATACCCGGAAGAGAGCTGCAGTGGCAATGTATTCATTGGACGATTCTGGGCTGTAGTGTAGTGTAGTGTACTTCTGCTAGATCAATCAGGTAAGTAGGATGCACACTGCTATAGATCTCCTTTAAGGAAACTGCTAAAACAATATGCACCCATGAAATCTAAATACAAGTCTCTAAGTATAATTCAGGATGCGACAGAGCAACATTGGCCTAATCTGCAGCATGTCAATGGAATGCATAGTAAATAAAAGTGTGAATGTATGCATATGAGTGCCATAAAAAGAAAAAAAAACAATGAAAAGCATTTACATGTAAGTAGAGAGTCCATCTAAAATAGACAAAAAAAATGCTGGTGTGAAAGAGGCCTTATAAGCAGTACCATTTATGCTATTGGAACTATTCTTCATTTGTCATTGTTTTCATAATCCTTCATTTGTAGAGCTACAGAATGTGCTTACTGCTGTACAAATGAACAATAACAGGGATCTGCATTACAAAAGAAGACAGTCCTCTCTGCAAACAAGCAAAATTGTAGTGATTCTTCCAATCAGCAATACCATTTAACCCTAGGATATTTATCAAGCTTTTTGTTCATTTTTACGGGATTGAAAACAACTTTTTGATGAAAAAAATGCATAAAAAAAGTGATTTTCTACATGGCAAAAAACAGCATTTTTATAAAGGCGATACGGGCATAATAAAATAAACACTGTTTCTCCTGTATTAGACCTTCAGAAAAAACCTTTTCATCTTTGATAAATTTCCAAAATGTACTGAATAACTTGGCAAGTAGATTGCACATCTGAACTACTAGTCCTCTTATCAACTATGTTTCACGCTAAAAAAAAGAAAATCCCATGTAGAAAATATGAGAACAAAGAGAGGTACTGAATAATTTCACAGAAATGGTGGTATTTGAGAGACGTGTGCACTGTGTGGTAGAGAATAAGAATAAGATTTCTTTTGGTCAGCATTGAAGCTCTTAGAAAAATACTTTTTCTTTCAATCATAGAGCAATAAACAAGTAACAGACTCAACCACAGGATAGAAAGTATACTATGTGGAAGCTGTTTAACTCTGATACCTAAAATTGAAAAGATTTCAAATAACTTGGTAACCGAGTACACAAATGAAATAAATGCTGCCAGTCTAGATCACTGATTCATCAGTGATTTTATTTTGGATAATTAATGAGTTAGGGACAACTAATTAATAAGTACACAGGAAACTGCAAGTAAATGTTAACAATGCAAGTTGCTAGTCATATCTATGGATAAACTGTCAGGTCTTTACTTCAGGGACTGGCCAAACCACTCAGTTTGAATGAACTTTTGCCAAGCCCTTTTTCCTGCTTGATTCATTAATGATTTGAATGTCATTTATACCAATCAAATGCTTTGTAGCTAATAATTTCAAATGTGGTATAAATCAGTTTTAAATGACTGGTTGAAATGTTTTTTTCTGTATCTTAATTATCCTGTCCTATACCAAGTAAAGGACCTTTAAGAAGCTAACCTTACCTTATTTTTTAAACATACTTTTGTTGGCAAGTATGAGAGAGTCTATTTTGAACAGTTGTTAACATTGCATAAGACACAACATCAAAATATAAAAACTATAGTCAAAAAATATGATAATGTAACACAATAAAGAAAATAATAGGTGGTGTTGAGTCGTCATGTTTTGGCTCCAACAGTATAATTAAATCTGACATGCATTTCACCCTAAAAAAGGGGCTTTTTCAAGAAAAAGTAATAGCTGCCATAGTAACCAAACTGGGATTTAACTTGGTACTTAAAGGAGAACTATAACAAGATTACTTACCTGATCGATCTGGCAGCAGTATTTAACCGATTAATTTTTAATGAACTTGAGAGGGGAGAGGAAATGACCTCACTCACATAATCCGGAAGTGAGGAAGAGCAGCCAGTGATGCATTCATCCGACAATCCTGGGCTTAGGATCGTCGGATGAATACTGATCTAGCAGCAGTACACATAGGGCCAAGTGAGAAACCTTATTATCACCGTTTTCTACCGTTATCACCATTATTTAGGGGCATTTGGGTCATTTCACTGGTAGCAATTTATCAAGCTTTGATTTTTTACAAGATAAATTCATCAATATTGTCAACTCAATATAACGATGATGGATTTAACTATATTTATATATAAAAGTTAACTTTTTGATATCGCTATCCTTATGTATAGCGATATATACACCACTTCAACAAATAGAACTTTGGAACTAACATCACACTCAGTGCCCATTGAAAGTAATGAGTAACTCCACCCAGAGAGTGGCAAAATGTAATGTAGCTGAAATTGACTGGAAAAATCAAACACCTACTTTAGTAAATGTTGGGATAAAATTGTTTGTGAAATTATCAGCAATATTGATATTGTTGATTGGGCGTTAATGATATACACTCACCGGCCACTTTATTAGGTACACCATGCTAGTAACGGGTTGGACCC
>WMED01011928.1:0-15031 GCA_019650415.1 Pipa parva
AGCACAGTGTGGGAAAGGGCTTGTAGGGGCAGCACAGCATGGGAAAGGGCTTGTAGGGGCAGCACAGAGTGGGAAGGGGCTTGTAGAGGCAGCACAGTGTGATGGTGCTCTGATAATCTTGGAGACAGAGAGGGCTGGGCAGGTAGGGAAAGCTGCCAATCCAAGCAGGATTTGCATTGGAGGAGGGGTAGTCTTATACAGCGAGTAAATCCCAAATTCTATATTTTAACTGGAAAAGTTAGGATCGTCTTATATGCCCACTCGTCTTATACGCCAGCAAATACGGTAAAAGGTAACACACTGTATGTTTTTCTTATATTATAATGTCAAATGGAATTGGAAATGACCACAGAGTGAAAAAAGATCTACCAGATTAGGAAACATACCAAGTCAAATATAACAACATTTTTCTCAGGAAACACTTCTGTACCACCTTACTTAACCAGCGAAGCTCAAAGCATTTCAAGCATCAGTGCTTTTTGTAGATGTTGATGTAGTTATATTATTTCATTGTAGTATTTTACTAATGTTCAATAAGTGGATGTACAGTATAGTTATAATAGCTCTAGTACCATCTGTTATGCTTGCAATTCACACATTGATATTTGACAACGTTTATTTTACTAGAACATAAAACATTTCATGGCACTATTATTTAGAAAATCTGATGTTAGAATGCATTGAGAACAATGCCTTCCATGCATTTTATATTTGTGGGAAAATTGCTATTATTCACAGCTCATAAAGTTACAAAAAGTGAAAGTTGCTTCTGTATGAATCATTCATTTCCATCCCTCAAATTAATGTCAGGTGCTTGTATCATATTGTATAAAATAAAGTGGAAACTCAGGAGGAAGTCCTTACTGCAAACGACAAAGAACTGTAAACAGATTGTTCTAGAACAACCGTACAATATGTGCGACATTACTATGAGTAAAACACAATGACAGAATTATAGTCATGGTTATGAATACTTATTGTAAAGTGTTATACATGTAAGCCATTTTCAAAATCTGCTATCTAAACAAAGAGAAATCTTATAAGAGAAAAATACAGTGCTTTCAGAGAAATATATGTGTATGTCAAGAGGTATCATTCTCATATTTCATAGAATCCATTTCAGTCCTATCACACATTGCTCTACATTCCTGGATAAGACTTTATTAAGCACAAGATTCTAGAGCATTTTATTATTTGTGTGCCCTTTGAACTACAGTGTTTTGGAATTCTGTGCTTGGTGCGCATGTTGCAAAGCTATACCCTTATTTTCTTAAGGTTATTTCCAGCAACATGCTAAAATAACAGCCAGAAACTGGATTAACAATATATTACCTAAATTATCACCATTTATATTTTGTCCTGTCTCATTGTTTTTTGTTTTTTGCCTTCCTCTTGATCAACATTACAGGAAATTAGGCTGAACTGGATGGACTTGAGCATTTTTTCAGCCTTATAAACTATGTTGCTATGTTAATGACAAAGCAATAAGATATGGTAAGAGATTTTGTACTTGAGCCCATCAGCAGAGCCGGCTCTGGCCCTATAGGTGCCCTAGGCGCCCCCCCCCCCCCCCCCCCCCCCCCCCCCCCCCCCCCCCCCCCCCCCATCCTGCACTGCCCACCTCCCCTGGCGCCTCCCCCCCTGCCCCTGGGCAGGCAGCACCCCTAGCACTTGCCTACTGTGCCAAATGACAGAGCCGGCACTGCCCATCAGCATAGCATATGCATCTGTTAGCATCAACATGCTTGATGCACTGTGTTCGGCTTCAATTTCTGTATCTACTGTAAACAATATATGACTTTAGCTACCTCTTGCACAATTATGTGAATTTCTTGAGCACTCACCATGCAGATTTAGCTGTTACCAGTCTTTCAGATGCTCCTGTAAACACATTAAAAATATTTGTTGTAGGATGCAGTAGCTAGATTGAGGGTGTGAAGGCATGTACTGCAAACAACAACCAATCAGTGATTAAGCAGATTTTTGTATTTGGTTGCCATAGGTTACAGAACCAGCATAAATGTGTAACCATTGTGAATAGAGCCCATATTTGGTTAGACAAGAACTACAGTATAATTATTTTTTTTAATAAATACCTACCCTCTTTGATAAGTAAATTTTTCTCATGACATCTTTATTTAGTCATAAGCATTGGTTATAATGGATTGATATTAGCTGTGTAATGTAACTGTGGAATTTAACAACATGAACCATGTGTAAATCTACAATGAACAGGTACTTTAATAATCTTGACTTATTTCAGGTAAGCCAGTGATGATTGTAACTGAATATATGGAAAATGGATCCCTGGATAGCTTTCTGCGCGTAAGTAAATTGATTCTATAGGTATTACTAAAAATATGAATTGTGTAAAGAATGATCTCATTTATTTAGTTACAAATTTGTATAAAGAAAAACAGAATTATTGAAAACTGGTTAACACATCTATCATAATGTCCCAGCATGCATAAAGGTACAAATTGTGAGAACAGGGAAGTTTCCTAAATTTTTAGTTTTTAAAGGATCCTCTTAGTCACTATGTGATTTGCTTTCAGACATTAAAGAACATTGTTCTAGAAATAGTACATGCATAAGATTACTGGTTCATGTGTTATACAGAATTTCATGTTAGATTGTATACAGTACTGTGCACATGAATCAACACGTGTGTGCTGTAACTAGCTCTTATAAGCTATAGGTTTGATGTTTTCATTTTTACTTAAAAACATTTGTGTAATGATATTATTAAAGGAAAACTAAAGGTATATAAAAATAAATTATTAAAAAAACTTACCTTATATAGAGATGAATTGTTACAGTCACAGCATGAACTGTGCTGTAATTACCCGGCACCGATGCTGACTTCACAGCACAGGCTGACACAGGAGCCAGCGCTAAGCTCCTCTAGTTTGGATAAACAGCAGTGAAAAATGCTTTCAATGTCATCACATTCATTGTGGGGGCCAATGAGAATGCTCCCCGCAATGAGCGTGATGATGTGTGAGGCTGGTACAACCAAGATGGAGGAGGAGCTGGGTAATTACAGCACAGTTCATGCTGTGACTGTAACGATTCAACTCAATATAAGGTAAGTTTTTTAATACTTATTTTTTTTATACCTTTAGTTTTCCTTTAATTATCTTGTTTAGTTTACTTGATTTTATTGTACAAGGCAAAATGCAAGATTTCTACAATTCTTTATTCTTTCAGTAAAGTTTTGCCAAGTTGTAAGTAATTGTAGAATATGAAAGGGAAACCAAGGTCTCAGAAAGAATGCCTTTCCGTAGGTTAGCTTTTAATGGCCTAATTACCCACTCCCAGTCAATATTAACTTTTTTAAATATTTGTTTGGGGCTAAATATTAAAAAAACAAACGCTAGAAAAAGATTGAAAATGTTTCCATGCAGATGTTTTGCAAATATTCTCCTCAATGTATATATGACAACCTCTATTGTTTAATTACCTTGTGAATCTTCAGATTCAATCATTCTATTATTAATTACACAGAGTGGGTTATTCACTAAAGTCCGAATTGTTGTTTATAGACGCGAATTCACCAGATTAAGACAGTCGCAATAGGCTGCTACTGTCACAGTCGCGTCTTTATAATGAAAAATTGTCGCAGTCGCGACTTCATTATGGGAAAATTGTCGCAATCTTAACATTAAAAAATTGTCGCGACTTTGCTATGGGGAAATTTTTACGGATTTGCTATGGGAATCCGCTGTTTGTGAATACGATAGTCGAATTCGCACCTTAGTGAATAACCCACCAGAGATACTACAATCAATACAATAATAGACCTTACAGATATCCAGGGCAAATAGTACAGTGAAATGTTTAGTGCACTCAATTTATAGCATATTCTCTAATCAAGATATTCAATATCAAGATTATTTTAATAAAACTGGGTTACATCATCTCTATATCTACAGTAATAAATATTTGCAGGCTTCATTCCAATATAAAGGAATCATATCCATTCACTTCAGTAGCACAGACTGAAAGTCTGGTTTGTTTCAAGCAACAAGATATAGAAGAGAAGCAGAGAAAATGATGTTTGTTTTTTTTATTCAGGATATCTGAAATTTAATACACCCTTCATTTTAGTCCTGCGTTTATTTTTTTGATTTTTTTGGGTGTATGGAAATGACATCATGTTCACATCACTAAACCAAAATTGCTACCATTCCCCCAAAGAAAATATCTATAAGTATGTGTAAATTACAGCTGGGAAAGTAATTGATAATTTATACCATTTGCAAAAGTTGAAATTAAATCTAAATTTCTGTTTTTGCTCATGCCTAATTAAATGGCAAATTAGCATCCTAACTGTGTGCCTGAAATCACTTCCAGAAACACGACGCTCAGTTTACGGTCATTCAACTGGTAGGCATGCTAAGGGGCATTGCAGCTGGCATGAAATATCTTTCTGATATGGGGTATGTCCATCGTGATTTGGCTGCCCGTAACATTCTCATAAACAGTAACCTCGTCTGCAAAGTTTCTGATTTTGGACTGTCCCGAATTCTGGAAGATGACCCGGAAGCTGCTTACACAACAAGGGTGAGAATAAATGATCTTTTCATATATGTTAGAAACGTGTTGTGTTTTTTAATTTTCTATTTTATGATGGTGAGAAAAAAAATGATCGTAGATTTAAATGGTGATATTGGCCTTGGTGCAAAATTTGTACTTATGCCCTCATGGATTAGGAGATTCTGTTTATTACATTTTCAGAAGTTTATATGGTTGCCAGACCTTCACAAGTAACACTGTATAGCCAGTGGCTATCTCATTATAACAGAAGGCTGCACAACACCTCTAAGGAACCAGATGGTCAACTGTCGAATTCGCAAACAGTGGATTCCCATAGCAAATCCATGACAATTTCCCCATTGTAAAGTCGCGACAATTTTTTAATGTTAATATTATGACAATTTTCCCATAATAAAGTCGCGACTGTGACAATATTCTCATTATAAAGATGTGACTGTGACAGCAACAGTCTGTTACAACTGTATTTATCTGGCGAATTTGCACCTATACGCAACAATTCAGACTTTAGTGAATAACCCCCAATTGGTTTTATATATTAAAGTGAATTGCTCAGTCAGTAAACCTTTACTCAGTGGACCTTTGTTATTAGGTTCTTCTGTGGGTTCAGAATGGTCCACTGCATCACTGATGGAGCTCCTCATTTAATGAAAAAAAACAACAGGCAACAGAGCCTATTAAATTCTAGGGTAAACAGTACATTTTTGCATGGGGAAAGTCACCACTCCAACAACCATGAAAATTTTGCATCCAATGACCTTCCAATGACCTATTTCTTTGTTTGCAGTGTAAGTTTGGTAAGTGTAGAAGTGTCCACATAGTAAGTCAGTCTTGGGAGTTCAAGCAGATAACAGGCCTGGAATTTTAACTTTAATTCTGCAAACTAATTAATCAAACTGTGTTAAAACAAACAGAGAACAAATGACCTTTATAGATTATTCCCTGTAACAAATAGGAAAGAAAGTACAAAATTACTTTACCGGCTTCCTAATCATGCAAATACATTTTTTTTAGTTGATTTGTAAAAAAATTATGAACGTAACCTTGCTTTCTGCAAAGCATTTTGGTACTGATATTCAAGCATGTCATCTTCCTTTTAGGGTGGGAAAATTCCTATAAGATGGACAGCACCAGAAGCCATTTCATATCGTAAATTCACATCAGCAAGTGACGTGTGGAGTTATGGGATAGTTCTTTGGGAGGTGATGTCGTATGGAGAGAGACCTTATTGGGAAATGTCTAATCAGGATGTAAGAATACCTAACATCTGTCTGTGTTTCTTATAATAAAATAATTTGTTGTAGAGGCATAGATATTAATTTTATGTGCTGTTTTAAAAGTTTGTTGGGAAATGTTGGTATGTATGCACTGCTAGGGTTGCCAAATCATTGCCTATAAATAGCTAAATAGCTATGCAGCATGTGTTTTGTATAGCTTACACTGAGAACCCTTTTAACTATTTGTTTTCTTATAAATCTAGTTATTTTTAAATGTGTCCCCTGTAAAAGGGGACATCTAATCACTAAACTCTAAAGAATGCAAATGACTTAATACAAAAGATTATACCGATACATCATAGTTTATTTCATTCCCTTTACTCTGACCACTAATAAAATGCTTAGTCTTGCAGGGTAGAATTTATTTGATTAAACTGATGCGCAACCCTTCATTATAGAGTAAAACTGGTACATCCATTACCCAGAATTCAAAGGGTAGAAGCTCCACTTCCTCTGGGTGCCAAAAAGCTGTCAGATCAGACCCTACATGACAAAAATCAGGTATGATTCTTAGCTCACCTAAGCCACTGACAACAGTTACAAAAATGTGACTTATAGGTAACTTTCAAAGATCTATAGAATAGTGAAAAAATTTGACAGGTGTCAGTATCACTTTAAAAACTGTATAAGATTCCAGAATCACATAATAGCTTCACCAATTTTCCAGTTTATTCATCTCTAATTAAAGGCATATTTAAATGTTCTTCCATTAGCCTGATTGGACTGTGAGGCCCTGCTTGAAATAATGTAAACAATGGCAATCAGCTCTTAGCATTTCCTGATTCCCTGTAGTTAGAATAATGAAAGAAACCATCTGACAAAACTGGCATGTGTACTTTCCTTTCATTTTCCTGCCTTTATTAGTTCTACTATTTTATAAAAGCTTGATGGAAGTCTAGCATTATTACATTTTATTACTGCAAAAATAAATGAGGATATGCTAGCGATAAGACCAAATAGAAAGATATTAAGCTTCAAGCAAGTAGTATAGTGTCCTTCAACAAAATCAAAATATTCAGATGACAAAAACATCCTTTTTCTTTTTGGCCAAAATTAACTGCGAGAGGTTCCACCTGTCTAACCATTACCACATATTAATATTAACTGTTACAAAGTTTTATTTTGCCAAGTTGCCATTAAGCCTATTGTTAGAAAAAGACCAAGTTAGTCCGTTAATCACTAGTATGAGCCTTAATTGGCAGCCTAAATATGTGTTTATTGGTAGATGAAGTGTAAATTCTCAGAATATTTCTCAAGCTGTACAGTAACCACAGGATGTGTACATGGAATAATTCTCATCTCTGGAAGAAGCTAAAAATAATGTAACATTAAGAGGTATGCTGGTCTGCCACACTTCTATATCTGATTTATAGACTTTCACTTAAGTATTTATCTTAGACGCTATTAAGTAATTCAAACAACATTTGTAAGATTTGGATCAGGTCAGATCATACATCACCTGCAACAATTAGAAAAATGAGGTATGTAGGATCTAGAGGACCCTTTTGAACTGTTTGATTATTTGTTAGTAGACAGAGAATTTGTCTTCTTTAAACAGACTTTTTCCTACAGTAATATCAGGTCCCATGAACCTATCATGGCTAAGTGATCAGATATGGTATCAAAGTCAAAAGTATATATAATACAAACTAAAGGATTACTGTGTAAGCGAAGCTTAAATACTCAAGGAATAGTAGTAAGTGATTACATTCTGGGTCCTTAATATGTAGCTCTGCTATTTTACGCAGCGCTTTACAGAGATTCATCATTCACATCAGTCCCAGCCCCATTGAGCTTACAATCTAGCTTCCCTAATTTGTCCCACCCACAGATGTATGTTTATGAATTGAGGGAGAAAACCCATGCAACTGTAAGGAGAGCATACAAACTCCATGAAGTCCAGGGTGGAATTGAACCACCTGGACCTCAGCGCTAGCAAGGCAGCATTGCTACCTGCTGAGCCACCGCACTGCCCAAGTATATTTTCCAAAGTAATGCCTTTGTATAGGAAGATTTAAAATTTAAAATGTGCAGTGATTTCATTTCTCTTTTGATACTTTTGCAGGTAATTTGAGTTGTTTACTTTCTAAAAAAATAAAATAAAATGAAATGAAAACAGGCATATTTTTATACAAGGATAATAATGATTTCCCAGCCTTCTCTCTAATCATTCTACAAGTCTTTGGAAAGTTGTTTCACAACAGCCAGAGTTGGATTATTAAGAAATCATCAACATCCCTGTAATTTCCCACTGCATGCTAAAATAAAGCATGTAAATGTTCTCTAGCTGATTATAGTAATGGAATTGGCTATTGTTTGTGTCCAGTGCTTCATTGCTCCATTAGTTTAAAACACATTGCCCACAGAGGTGTAGGCCATGATGTCTATATACTCAATGTCCATTATGACAGTCTCCTAACAAGAGTTGTCCATGTGATGACCACACATATGTTGCCAATTTGCAGAGTTATTCATCTCTTTTCACTGCAGGAATGTATCCCTGTTTTCAGGTTAAGCAATGTCACTAAAACATTTCATTGCTTTATTTTGGGAGGAGTTCTAGAAATGGTTTGGAAGGTGGCATTTTACTGAATGGTGGGTGTGTGGAAGGAGATTGCTTGAGAAAAGAAAGAGTTTGCCTGGATCCTCAGCGTCACTTCTCACTGGCATCATGTTTTTAGCTCTTAAATATCAATAACAGAATATTTTCTTCAGCCTGTAACATCTCTGACTGGGCAATTTATAGCATACAAAAAGAACAATAAGTTCCCAGGTGATTGCTTCTACAAAGAGATCACCTGTGCTGCTGCTTAAGGTCCATCCATCATGGTATCATATGATTAACCAAATAGAAGGAGCAGCCCAGTATAAGTATATTAAACCAATGTGTTATGGTACACTATTATACGCACGGTGGTTTAATCCACAGATATATACTGCGCTGTTCCTTTTTCAGTTTATAGCATACAAATAAATTTAGGTCAATAGCAGCTTGACCTCTATAAGAACTGCCACTTGATCATTGTGTCCAAGGGATGACTTTTCTGAAGTTTTCATTTGTACCTGGAAAGGTGCCTAATAAAGTGGTTAATGAGGCAAATTTCAACTGAAAATAAACTCTCTATCCTAACTGACTGCTGATCCTTGCACAAACAAGGCAGATGGTTATAGTACATGTGACTGCTGATACTAAACCTGTTAGTACTTCACCAGTAATGTTCTGGAGGATCAGCTGCCTCCCTGCCGAAAGGGGATTTCCAGTGTGCCCAGGAGATCTGAGCACTTTTGTTAAATTTTTAATTAAAAAATGGTAAATAAATACAAGTAAACTTGTTATATACAAGTAAACTTAAATTTATTAAAGTCGGAAAGACCATTCTGAGTCTTTCTGACTTTCCTGAACAGTCTTGTTTTATTTTCACATGATTTTGTTCAAGATAACGAGATCAAGTTTCATGATCCCAAATTTTCAGTATTTTCCATGGAAAGGTAGCCATACTACTAATGTAAAGTATAGTTATCTTTCCATGAAAAAAGATTTAAAAAACTCAATCTCAAGAAAACAAAATGAGATTTCTCTCGGTCAAGTCGGAAAGACCACTGGTCTTTCTGACTTTAATAAATTTCACCCATGTATGGGCGAAATGTATTAAAATTGTAAGTCACAATATCACGATATCTAATGATTTTTACCGATATCGCGATATCGATATTGCTGATATCGCAAGTTTATCGATATCGCGATATTGGTAATATTGATATCATGATATCTAAATATAAACAAAATGTTTAAACCATTGATTTCATTTCGCAAAGATCCATGATATCGCTGTAAAATTTGATATCTTGATATTGATATCACCAAAATTGCAATATCATCAAAATATTGGTAAAAATCATTCGATATCGCGATTTTGGTAATATTTACGATTTTAATAAATTTTGCCCATTATATTGTGTGCTACCTGGCTGTATTCCCAATCATTCCTATTTTGCTCTGCACAGCTTTTTGCGTTATTGTAAATCTGCCAGTTACGCAGTATATGTACAAACATACACTTTACATATCTTTTAATAAAATATACTGTAATAATGCTAAAACCTTTATTATAATTAATATTAACCTTGACATCCTGAAGGGTTCCCTTAAAACAATAAAAACTGAATACAAAATTCACATTCTGACAAAATGTTTCTACCATAATTTTATTTTCTCTTCATGAATTTGCATTTATAAACCCTTAGATGAGTTTGTGCCTTAATTCTACCTTTTTCTACTTTTTTCCCCCTTACATTCCATTAATACAATTGCAATCTTTTGTTGCCAGGTTATCAAGGCTGTTGAAGAAGGCTACAGATTGCCACCACCAATGGACTGTCCAGCTGCCTTGTATCAGCTTATGTTAGACTGCTGGCAGAAAGATAGAAATAATAGACCCAAGTTTGAACAGATTGTCAGCATCTTGGACAAATTAATCCGAAATCCCAGCAGTTTGAAAGTGATAGCCAACACTTCTGCAAGGTAACCATCTTCCAGTATTATGATTACAATAGAATTAACATTTCTATGTTTATAATTGTCTCTCAGATTTGTCTCATTGGTCCTTGTGTTCAATGCATTTTTAAGGTATTCATTGTGTTTAGGAGTTCTTTATGTAGTCAAGTAAATCTTTCAATGATATAATAATGACGATAATAAATACAGTATATATATATATATATATATATATATATATATATATATATATATCTTATTGGCATATGATAAATTAAGAGCAATCCAAGCAGGTAGATTTAATAAACAAATCAAGCTTGCATTCAAGGTGTCAGTATCGGCCACACTACAGCTTCTTTGTGGAACATAAAAAAAGCTGGACATCTGCCTAATAATATTGGGTGAAATTTAATAAACTCGGAAAAGCCCAATTTTGTGTTTCTGAGTTTATTACTGCAAGATCTCTGAAGTTTCTTGTGGTAAATATGGTGAGATTTTTTTTGATCGATATTTACCGACAGAAACTTTGGATCAAGTTTTTCGATCTCGATTTTTTGATGTAAAGGTAGCCATGCTACTATTGACTTTAGCGACTTTATTATGGGAAAATTGTCACAATCTTTATTTTAAAAAATTGTCGGCAAGAGAGAAACAGAATGGTAGTTAGCAAGGCACATAGCGTCCAACGTAGGTTTTTTAAGGATGGGTTTAATACAGGCCCGTTTAAACAGAGAAGGAAAAGTTTCAGAGGACAGCGAAGAGTTGAACAGGCGCATGAGGGCTGGCACAAGATCAGAATCACAGCACTTTATTAGAGAAGAAGGCATGGCATATGAGCAGTTGGAACAGCTGATTTAGCCTGGATGAATCATAGCAAACTTGGAAGCATAGACGAGATATAAATGTATACAATGGTTTACTGTTTGTCAACGTTGTGCTCTAGGGACAGTTTTTGCAGTAGCCAGTGAAATAACTTCAAATAACAATCTGTTCCAATGCAGCTAATGGTTAAATATGTCCTGTTCTAATTCCTTTTATTAAACTCGAGTCCCCATTCTTTTTTACCTATTTTACATAATTGTTTAGGGGACACCTTTGGACTGACTAGCCCTTATTTATTCATATAAACAGTTAATGAAATACATATGGCATACATAATGCTCATACTTTTGTGGGGTTCACAGTTTATTTTTATCAGTATGGTTCACTCCTTTAATATCGTCAGTAAACATTACACTATACTATAACAAACCAATGTCACTCAGCGCCTTTAACCATCTTTAGAGGAAAGCATTTCAAAAACATAAGATAATATAAGTTTGAGGTGCTAAATGGCTGTCTGACTCGGAGTAAAATAAACATATAAATGCAATTCAGAAAAGATTAGCCACTTAATGAAATACTGAGAATGAATGAAATGTAGACAATGCTTTAAATTGCCTGTTTTATTAGTAAGATTTCTATTTTATGTACTATAAAATTTGCATTGCAAGTAACAACTGAAAATGACAAATAACTGCCTTGCAAACAAAAATAAAAACAAAAACTTATGTGAACAAACAATTGTGGTGACACAGTGAGATTGTCCTTGTGCAGTGTCATCATGGTGTAATTACAGCAACATTGCGGGACGTTGAGGGAATAATGGGTTTTATATTTTGCAAGCAATTGTGTCAAAGACTTAAAACTCATTAAAACCAATTATTGAAGATTCAAAGCTCTTGTTACTTTGGATGCCTTAAAGAAAATTTAAAGGAGGCCATTAAAAGCAGCATTGTGATTTAGCCCCTATCCTATCCTATCAATAGTCAAAACAATAAACTGAACTCCTTTGATCAACTGATCACAAATGCCGAGCTTTGTTTAACTGTTTAACTCAAGCAATACTATTTTGACCTTTCTGTTATTTTGCCACCAATCCCCACATTGGAAAGCTGGGCACAATGCTGAACCTGAGCATGTGCCAACTACACAATGCTGCTCTGGTAAGGGGAGGTTGCAGCACAAACAAATTTAATGTTGAAAGCAGGACTAGGTGTAGTAACATCACTGATCAAAGTTAGCATACAGGAAGCAATCCAAAATGGCGGCTGCAAGTATGTACTGCAAGCAGATCTGTATACTTCTGGTTTTGTATTGTGGTACAAAATGGTAATGGTAAGGATTTGTATATGTTAATTCAGAAGTTTATACTGGCAGCAGTTGCCATTAGTTTGATGGGGCTGGATTTTATTCTTTTAAATTGTACCTCTCACCTCAAAACTCTAATACTGATTGGAGGAGCAATAATGTCAAACATCATTTAGCCCCGCCCAACCCAACTCAGGAAAGCAAAGTCATACTGACAGGGAAGATGACAGAGAGAAACACTGTTTTAAGGTACATTTTTTAAAATACATATATATTTCCAAAAACATTTATTTCATTAGTACAACCTAAACCAGTATTAGTTTTGAGGTGACAGGTGCACTTTAAAAGTCTTTTTCTAAATACATAATTGTTTAGCATTGTTATCAAATTATACAGCCATATGATCTACAGTAGAGGTACTGTAGTTTAGTAAGCTTTTAAGGTTGCTACATCTTCTAAAAATGATCATTTATCTAACAATGTAAACAAAGGAAAATTGAATGAACTGATTATCATCTAAGCCTGCCCACTTTAGAGATTCAGTTTCATGGTATTTGTAAAACCCATTAGACATAGGTATACTCCTACCCCCAATGATCTGCGTTGTATATGGTGATTTCTGATGTGATCCATTTAAGGGTCTTATTTATCAAAGAGTGAATTTGCATTCCCAATTAAGGGCCTCATTGACTAAACTCCGAGTAGGCATGTAGAGCTGTGAATTTGCATCTATTCTTCACTTCCCCATGTTCTATAATTGAGCAAACTCTGCGAAGTGGTGAACATGTCCAATTTGGGTGACTACAATAATCATGATCTTACAGAGCTCTTTACATTTTTGCATGTGTGCAGAGCCGGCACTGCATGTGTGTGCACAGGTACTTCTACTATTCACTAAGCTGTGGAGTAATGCAAAGGTACAAATGCGACTAGGTGAACTGATCCTAATTTGCTTGTTTGACTTCACCATTTCAGAATGGCAAATTGGGGGTTTTATTGCAGGGCTCCAGTGTTGTGTAAGGTGACTATTCATTCAGAAGGACAATGGCAACTGCGACTAAGTGACAAAATGACCTAGGGATAATGTGACATAGAAATAGATAGAATATTCACAGAATACAGTTATACAGTTAGTTGGATATGGTGAGACTGCCTTTCACTTGTCAAATTCACCTCACTCCGCATGACTTCTCGTCCTACTTCTATCCAACTGAATATGCATCTGACAGCAACCGTTGTCTGCCTGTTCAACAAGTGTACTCTCAGAAGTAAATTTGCATCTTTTTTGGTGTTGTAACTCGATTTATAGCGAGGTGAATTTGACAGGTGAATTCAGAATTTAGTCAATGAGGCCCTAAATTCAAGACAATTAGATTTAATTAGTTTAGCAAAGTCAAGTGTGCTTTTCCAGTAGTTTACAATATTGTAGTAAATTTATCATAAGAAGAAATATTTGTGTGAAATGTAATAAAATTGAAAATATTGATATTGCGATGTTGAATAAATTTTACTGATATCACAATATCGAATTTACCGATATCGATTTTACTGATATTGCAATATCAGATAGCTCCCAATATTGCTATATCAGTAAAATCAATATCGCGATATCGAAAATTCGATCAAAACTTTTCAGTCTGTTTATTTCTATGGAAAATCCATAATATTGATGGAAAAATTCGATATTGTGATATTGAATTTCCGATATCGTGATATCGAATTTACCAATATTGGCAAAATTCTGATATCGCGATACCGGTAAAATTAATGTCATGATATCGATATTTTCTATTTTATTAAATTTCGCCCAATATTGATGGGAAGTGAAGTAATTTTCTCAGAAAGGAGATATTGCCTCATTACTAACTTTTTCTACATTAATGAAAACATACTAGCATAATGCTTGAATTCACAGTCAGCATATTGTCAGGAACTGTTAAACGGGAAGCCACATTTCAGAAAATAACAATCTTTGCTGAATATGCAAAATTAGTAAGTTGTCAAATTGTCGTGAATTCCCATATTTACCGTAAAATATGCACTTTCATAAATATGCCCATAAGTTTGTGTACTGATTGCAACTCCATACTTGAATCGGTGAAATTTATTAAACCCAGATAAGCTCATTTTCACTTTCTGAGTTTATTAATTGGACAAACACCCAGAAGTTTCACGCAATAAGTATCATGAGATTTATTTCGATCGATACTTACCGAGAGAAAATTTTTCCATTGAATATATCCATGGAAAGGATAACCATACTTTCCATTAGTTTAATATCGCTTTACATTAGTGTAGTATAGCTTTACATTAGTGTAGTATGTCTTTACATTAGTGTAGTATGTCTTTACATTAGTGTAGTATAAATTTACATTAGTGTAGTACGGCTTTACATTAGTGTAGTGTGGCTTTACATTAGTGTAATATAGCTTTACATTAGTGTAGTATGGCTTTACATTAGTGTAATATAGCTTTACATTAGTGTGGTATGGCTTTACATTAGTGTAATACTGTATAGCTTTACATTAGTGTAGTATGGCTTTACATTAGTGTAGCATGGCTTTACATTAGT
>WMED01011929.1:0-15030 GCA_019650415.1 Pipa parva
CTCAATATCACAGCGGGAGTTGGCACAGTGGGAAGAGAGAGACAGGACGGTAGTTAGCAAGGCACACAGCATCCAATGGAGCTTTTTTAAGGATGGGTTTAATACAGGCCTGTTTAAACAAAGAAGAAAAGTTCCAGAGGACAGTGAAGAGTTAAATAGGTGCATGAGGGCCGGCACAAGAACAGAATCACAGCACTTTATTAGAGAAGAAGGCATGGGGTCAAGCAGGTACGTCGTGAGACGGGAGGAAGAGAGAAGTTGAGAAGACCTGAGCACTCTTCTGCTAACTTCTTTGGTGAAGTGATTGTTACCCACTAAGGCTCTGATCCCCTGACTCTGGCCTCCTGTCATTCTAAAACACAACTGCATCCTTAGTGGTATGCCAACTGTTGCAAGATTAGCACTTGGCCATCCTCATCTCTTAAGTGATCCAGACTATAAAAACTCTAAATGCCAGAGGATCTCTCATGACATTACAAAGGAACTCACATTGGGAGACCACTCCCATGTGTTACAAAGTGTATATAGTGAAACCAGTCAGGGAAGCTGTTATATACCATTTGCAAGAAACTGGGACCTGCCTAAAGCTATCACATTTACATCTAACTTTAAATGGAGACTTAACCATAGACAATATGGGTGAAATTATTAAAGTGTTCCCACGAGATTACCACATGCGTATTTTTATCTCGATTTTTTAAATTTTTCAATGAAAAGGTAGCCATACTTTACATTAGAAGTATGGCTACCTTTTTATTTAAAAAAATCGAGATCGAAAAATTTAAAAACTTGTGCGGTAATCTCGTGGAAACACTGCGAGATTTCACTCAATAA
Organism: Pipa parva; assembly: GCA_019650415.1. Taxonomy (NCBI): domain Eukaryota; kingdom Metazoa; phylum Chordata; class Amphibia; order Anura; family Pipidae; genus Pipa; species Pipa parva. The sequence continues at coordinate 835 of WMED01011929.1, forward strand.
ACTCGGAAAGACCAAGAGCGGTCCTTCTGACTTAAATTATGCCCATATATGACTTCCTGGGTTTTAGTTCTTGCTATGGCCCTAGCACAGCATTGTGTCTCTATGTTGTATGATGTCAAGATACTCACAGCAGACTGAACCTTTTCCTTTTAAGTGGAAGTTTCTGTAACTCTAATTTTCTGCTCCTCCCTCCACCTAAGCCACGGACATTGATAATGTTGTATTTATTAAAGGCAATGAACAGAACATTTGCTTGAAAACTGAACTGCTTGCTTTTATTCCACACAGCATATTGCACCAATGTAAAAACCTTGAAATGTTACACAAACTTTGCCCTGGGTGAAGGTTTCTATACTTGGAGAAAACATCAGATAAAATATGTAGAATATAAATTAATACACTTTCAACATGATGGACTATGTCAAATCCACCATATTGAGGAGGTTATTCACTAAAGTCCAAATTGATGCATAGAGGTGCGAATTCGCCAGATAAAGACAGTCGCAATAGGCTGCTACTGTCGCAGTCGTGTCTTTATAATGAGAATATTGTTGCAGTTGCAACTTTATTATGGGAAAATTGTCGCAATGTTAACTTTAAAAATTGTCGCGACTTGGGGAAACTGTAGCAGATTTAATTCACACATTAGTGAATAACACCCTCAATCTTTTCAAAACCATCCTCACGTTGATTAAGGAGAAGATTAAATAATTCTCAAACACAACAGCTGCAAGTTCAGCATTGCAGTGGAAGCAGCCCTTGTGGACAACCAGATATCTCTCTGGATCAATCACCACTGAATTAATTTTGTTGTTAAATAATTAGTAATCTATCTTGTAATGTCTTTACTTGCTAGAAAAATGTCCATCCTGGTTGTTCACATGACCAAAGAATCACTCATAGCCATCACTTAGAAAGAGATAAAGAGAAGATAAATTGATATTGACTGTTTTCTAGTAGGATATGATTTTCTGTCTTGGAGGGTAGTTCAGCATACTCCGAACTTACCCTCCGATGCTTCGCCTCTGCTCGCAGAGACTGTAATGCGCTCGCTCCACTCTTTTTTTTTTTATTATTAATTCTTTTTATATTATCTTATTGTTCAAATCTTGTTCCAGCTACTAACTCAGGGGGTTATTCTTTAAAGTCTGAATTCAACTGTCTAATTGTCAAACAGTGAATTCTCATAGCAAATCCGCAACTCCAACAATTCTCCCATTGTAAAAGTCGTGACTGCAATAATTTTTAAAGTTGAGACTGAGACAATCTTTCCAAAGCAAAGTCGCGACTGTGACAGTACTCTCATTATAAAGACGCAACTGTGACAGTACTCTCATTATAAAGACACAACTGTGACAGTACTCTCATTATAAAGTCGCGACTGTGACAGTACTCTCATTATAAAGACGCAACTGTGACAGTAGCAGTCTATTGCGACTCTCTTTAGCTGGTGAATCCACACCTTTGCACGACAATTCGGACTTTAGAGAATAACTCCCTCAGTGTCTGGTTAGGTTAATGCACCCTCTCAACCAGTAGGTTATTTAAATGTAAACAAAACCAAAACGTTCTGAACAAATAGTTTAAAAACTGCAAAATGTAGAACATGAAGACTAGCTGACAACTGTTTTACTGGAGAATCTCAATATTAAGGAAATAATGTAACAATCACAGGTTGACATGATCAGGTATGGTTATCTGAGAATGGAAGCATAATCTATGAATTCTTCAACCAAATAGTACTGAAAGCAATTTCCATCTATTTAGCTGTTTGGGAATGTAATTCAGTTGCCACAGCATGTTGCTCTTATTCGACATATGACATATCTGACATAGTAATTGACTTACTTATCCTGTCTTTTTACTATGTAATTCTCATTGTTATCTGATCACTTATTGCTTGTTTAATTATATGTATGGTATGTATCAGTACAGAACAATCCATTCCCATTCCAATACATTAATAAGGTGCACAGAACAATCATCTGTTGTCATATTTATGTCAGCACGACAAATCATTCTATTTAGCAATTACTCCTCGGTTGGGTCAAACAAGTCTTTATCATTGAAGGCAGTAGATGTAGTCTTCAATGATGCAATTTCAGAATGCATGTTGTCATTAGCAGGTCATTTACACTGCCACTAGTGATCAAACCAATCATTTGGCTAGTGTGTCTATAGGTACATTTGCCAAAGATCTGGACATTCGACCACCAGCCTGTGTATAATTACCTTTAGTTTTCTAAGGATTAATTGGGGATTTTATTTATATCACTGTTTTTATAAATGTTTTCATTGGTAAATCGAATGGTTCTTAAAGATATTAACAAAAAAATGTTTTTTAATTCATACTTTCTTTGGGGGGGGGTGGGGGGATCAGGTATTCTTATTTCTTATTTTAAAAAATTACTTTTGTGTTTTATAATGTAATTTCAATAAAATGAAATTTTCAGATTTAATAAAGTTTAATTCATTATAATCAGCAAAATACCTATTCAAGTAAAAGTAAAATAACAACTTACACATATTATCTAATTTCTCATTTTTAAATGTAAAATTCTACTAGGGGATTTACAAAACTAGGGAAAGGTTAAGAGCATAGAATGTTTGGTCTAAATTGAAGGGGGACTAGTCAACTAGTGTGCTGGGACCCACCAGGAAACAAGAGATTAAGGACCCACCAAGAAACAAGAGATCAGGAGCCCACCAGGAAACAAGAGATCAGGGTCCCACCAGGAAACAAGAGATCAGGAGCCCACCAGGAAACAAGAAATCAATGGCCAAAGAGCAAAAAAAGAGGTCAGGGACCCAGGAACGTTTTCCCTGTGTCTTGGTGCGCTAGTCCAATACTAGTGCTAGTCTTAAATATGGAACAGGGCTCCTCAGGCTTCTGATTAAATAATATAACCCATACTACTGAGCAATACATTTCATATAAACTATAGCAGCTCATAAACAAGCCTACTGTTTATCAGAACCATTGACATCAATATATTGAAATGAGTTAAAGGAAAGCATCACAAGATTATCATCACCTTTTTTTGCAAAGATAACATTCGCCCTATACACCGACTACCAATATTTTCTAATAAAATAAAAACTACTGTATATAATATGTGGGATGATGGGATGAAATGGATGGACTTTTTAGAACTAAAAAAAAAAGAATGTTTCTGTCTCACATCATTGGACTTTGCAAGACAATGTATACTCGTGTACCTACCACCCATAGCTTCCAAGCTTCCATATAAAAGTTCAATATAAAAGACACAGCAATCTAAGTCTTATTTATTTATACAATTACAGATGAGTGAATCTAATATTCCCTGTCTTGAGAACAAGTCCTACAAGGGGAGCAGCTGGTAAGAATTGTTTTACAGCCTTAGAATATTTGGAATATTATAACTGGAAATCAGTGGCTCTCCTCTCCTCAGCGAAACTGGGCACCTTGACTCTTGACCTCAGCAGGCTAAGATTAAATCCAGAGCTTACTTTTCAAAAGTTCCCTAAGGTTAAATACCACATCTTTTTTTTTTTTTTGAACGAGTAGAATACATCCTTTTCAGTATAAAAAACTGAAGCAGCGCTCGTTTAATCTGCGAAAGGATCTGTTACACGCAAAGAATGAATGAGATAATAAACCTTTCAGCATAAAAAAAGAAATTCGAGGCTACTACTTCCATTTACCTTTTACTATATGAATTTCAGCAAATGGATTCAGTTCATTGATACAATCACTCTTATAAAGTGCTGATTTTTTTTTATAGTTATATTATGTTAGTATAAAGATACATGTAAATCAAGTGGAAAAGATATATTTCTTCCTTATAAAATCCTAATTACATCAATTTTTTTGTTCAGTGCTGCTTAACCGAGAAGCTCTCTATAAAGAAAAAACATACACAAATTTGTGTTTGTGTATAACTTTATTTATAAAACTTTTGAAACATATTATAAACTGATATTATTTGCAACTTTTTTTCTATTATTCTGCTATGTAAACTAATCCATGGTTACTGGGGTAACTGACCTTAGCAACCTTTTAGCAGCATCACTGTTGAAATGTAGCAGTGTTGGGCAAAAAAAGATAAAAATTATTCAATTTTTACAAAATATAATGTACAACTGAAAACTATTTGCAACATATTGTACTAAACTTAAATAAATAGATGAACATCCCTGACCACAGAACTGGGCACACGTACCAATGGTGCTAGATAACTTTGACCAACTTCATTTTGGGGGTTATTCATCTTGCATAGTGTCTCCGCGTCTGTTCACGTCAATACGATTAGAAAGTCGCAAATTCACTTCTCTTTATTCATGAAGCAGGGGACAGCATCAGACGCCATCGCATGTGTAGTGTGACTTAGTCAGTCGCACAATAGTAGGATGAGAAGTCATGCGGAGTGAAGAGAACTCCTCCAGTGAAGGGTAGTGACGTCAGTTTCATCATATCCCACTAACTGTATATAAGTGAAAATTATTTATTTTTATATGTCACCTTGTGCCTAGTTCATGTTTAGTAGTAGACTAATTTAGTCGCAGTCACCATTGTTACTTTTAAATTAATACGTAGTTGCCTTATGCAACACTGGAGCCCTGCCATCAACCCCTTAATTCACCACTCTTTTGTGGTAAAGGAAAACAGGAGAACTCGGAGCAGTACGCAACGCAGAATCCGCTCCTTTGTCAGACTCCGTTGCATGCTGAATAGCAAAATTATATCTGAGCACGCTAATGCAAATTGATGCAAAGGGCTCCGTAAGTCCGTGACTGGATTAAGCATCAGAATTAGTTGCGAATTCAACACATTGCAGAGATTGTTGAATAAGCGGATTTGGAGAAGTCACAAATAGATGTGAATACAGGCATATATGCAACTGTTCGGACTTTGATGAATAACCCCCACTTTATGTTTTGAAGGACCAATGCCAACTGGAGTAAGATCTTAAAAATAATTGCCCAGTTCTCCTAAACATGCTGATCCACCAATCTACTCACCTAGTGCATTGTATGTGAACAGCTTTTATTATCTATTATCTTATTGATCTATTATCTTCTTCATGAACCTGAAGAAGATAATAGATGCATAAGACTGCTGGTTTACAATATTTGGTAGGCATCCATTTCACAGGCATCCATTTTTGATAACAATGACCCATCTTTCGACAGATATTCTATGCATATTTCTGTTCTGTTTCTTCATAAGAAATTTCACAGCATACTTTCCTAATGCCAATATATCTGATGCAATCACAGCTTTAGTTATGGTTTACTTTTGGCTTTCGGTAATCCTTAAAAACTGTCACCTGATATATATTAGTGTAAAATTACTTTCAGTTGAAAATGTTCCATTGAAATATTTGAGTAATGCTCATATTACCATGTGTCAAACAGAGTACGGGCAGCATTTCTGTTTGTTTTTATATGGCCTCTGTTTGCAAAAGAAGCAACTTTCACCCTGTTGAGGCAGACTTTCAAACATTACAAGGACGTGTATGATGTTACTGCAGTGGACTGAAAAAAAGACCAGTTTTTGAGATTTGTTTGAAATGTAAAGGTCCATATGACTGGAAGGGGATTTAATAATTTCCCAGGCAAATGCATCTTTGCATTGCTGGATCTTGGTTTTAGATTACACCCTGGATATCAACTACATACAGTTTTTAAGTTCTACCCCTATTTGCGTGGGTTTCCTGGTACTCTGGTTTATTCCCACAATCCAAAAACATAGTTTATTAATAATTAAAGCCTGACTAAATTGGCCAGAATCTGCGTCTGTCTGTTTGAGTGAGACTGTAAAGGGATACTAGGTTTTAATCATCAAGGGGAGGGGACTAAAGTGAATGAGTAAGCTTTGTAAACTTCTGTGGAACATGTCGACACTATATAAATAAGCACAATGAAAAAACTTGGATTTAATGAAAGTTGTGTGTTAAAGAAACCTTTCTAGGTTCTCTAGGGTTTGAGATTAACAAATCAGCACTGATTTCAGAATTGTCACTATTTCATGATCCATGTATTCATAGCAAACCCTTGCCAGTGCTAGATTGTCAATGATTGGTGTTTTTTATAAACAACACTGGGTCTAACCAGTGAAGATAGAAAAGACAATTACAAATGTCATCCAGACTAATTTACCCTGATCCTGCTGGAACCCATTTGCTCTGATTCCTGCATATGCTTGTCTTTCTATCTATCCATTCATCCACTCATCTAATTTGTCTGAAAATACATAGCAAGTAGTTATTACTCCAACAGGAGATAGTGAGGGGTAGGCCTAATAGGTGGGCAGGTGGGGATCCTCACCTCAGTCAAGGACAATTAACTTTTAGTCCAAATAAAGTATTATATAATACTACAGTGCTCATCTTAATAAGGACATGACAACAGTAATGTATGGTTCTCTATGATGATACAAAGCTGAAGGATACTATTAGGCTGAACTGGATGAACTTAGGCTGAACTAGATGGACTTGTGTCTTTTATCAGCCTTATAAACTATGTTACTATGTATTTTCTCTGTACAGAGGTGAAACTATGAAATAGCTGAAACATAAATGATTTATTGAATAAATATTGAATTTGTGGTCGAAGTAGTGGTTGTATGAGTGTCATGTCTTTATTATAAGTTCCATGCCAAGTGTTTTAAACTGATTTCATGGTGACCAAGTCATTATGCGTGTATGTGTACCCCACCCATTCCAATTTTGGTGGCCCTCAACTGGTGTGAGTTAGCTTGGAAACAACTCAGATGTGCCAGTGCCAGTGTTGCCCAGTTCTTTAGAGGAATATGGGAACTGGTTAACAATAGTGATACAAATCTATACAGCCGTCTACAACAATGTAATAAAATTAAACCAAGTTTTCAACTGGAACTCTCTGCCTGTTTGAAATCTACACCTAAAACTGATGTCTCAGAACTGATTCAAAATAATTAATTTTGCACTAAAATCAGAAATTATGGCTAAATCAAGTCAGAACTGTGTATATTTTCATCCTCAACACAATACCAAGCTGAATGGCATCACCAGAAAAAGCAATGTATTCTCTTTTAGAACCAAAATGTATTGTGAAACTGGTCCAGATCTACATATACATATTTATATGTGCATATGGTATACATATGTTCAAAAAGAATTATTTATTATCATAATTTTTATTTTGGATATTTTACATTTTTCATTGTAGACTTTGTTTAATTGGGTCTACATGGGTCTATTAAAGTTAACTTTCACTAGATTGCTTCCTTGCCAAGCACATCTCTATAGCCCAAGGTAAATCTAATTTAGGAACTAGAGTAAGATGTAAAATAACTGTACTCTCTTTATTTGCAATTTGTAGCAGAGCATCTCCTATACCATACAGACAATCACCCAACCATTGTATTAGGATATAACCGACTTTTACAATTTATATGGCAAGTAACTGAAAAAAAGACCATTTCGTGCCCTCTTTCTTGGTTGAAACTTTGTTTTTTTTTAAACTTTGTTTCTCTTGTGGAGACCGCTGAGATGATCATCTTTGCACAAACACACACTTGGGCATTTAATTTAGTAAACCATGAAAATGAGTTCGTGAATGATCAGCTTGCTCTGTTCTAACAGAAATGTTTCAATTTCAAATCAATGCATTACTGGGCTAATTTCTAATTTTCACCAACTGACCAACAATTTCTTTTTGCAGTTTATTACATTAATTATTTTTAAAAGAAAAAAATATATGTGCAAACAAAGATCTAATGCTGTTTACAGTTATTTCCTGCCTTAATCCAGCACAGCCTGAACAGGTATCTCCCCCTACCCAGTTTATTTTACTCAGGGGATTGAGATGCAGCACGCAGAGTGACATCTTTTGTGATAAATGTATTTATGCACCCTCAAATTTAGTGCTAAAAGCATATAAGCCACTTCAGTGTTAAGATTTTGTAAAATTTTCGTGTGTGGGTAACATCACTAAAAGCTGGTATGAAGGATGAAGATGAATAATGTTTCTTCCCAACATAAACCATGAAGTTCATCTCCCAGTGGTGTTTATAAAAAGGAATGATTCAATTTACCTAAGAATTAGGGGAACTTTTAGAGCTTCTGTTAGATAATGACAACATTTTGCTGTGGCTAGGACTCTTAGGTCAAGAGGTGGTGATAAATCAAGGCATTGTTTGGGCCTGTTCTGAATTAATTACAGAAGATTACTGACAGAATCATGAGAGATACACAGTAGTTAATGTAAAAAGCCCATGTTAATTTGTTTATGAGTTAGAAGATAATGAAGACATTTTAAATACCCAACAAAGTTGTCCTGCTAGCAATGTGCCTAATGCTACAATTCATTTTTTATTTGAAAATATGACAAAAGGAAAAGAGTAATGGATTTCTTTTCTCAACCAAACCTTTAAATAGTTGTAGAAAAAAAACAATGTCTGGACTAGAAAAATGGTTTAAATGAAACCTTTTGCATTAAATATTTTGAAAGAACTGCACAAGCTGGTAGAGTGGCAGTAATGGGGGATTTTAATCAAGCCATTTAAACAAACTCATTTCCTTATGCTGAAGGAGGCACTTCAACACACAGATATGGTGGAACACATGAGTGACAATCAATAATTTTAGTAAATATTTCTTGGCGCAACCAATATAAAAGATTTCAGTTGAAAATCTACGCGGTTTTCCATCCAATGTAAAAAAAATGCAATAAATTATAAGACGGGTATTTACAAAACTGAAATCAGAGGGTCCCCTCTTTCCTTCATAAAATATGTAAAAAAAATATTTGTAAAATGGAATTAAGACAGGGAAATATTCAGTAAATCTCAGTTCTATTGTAGCTAATATACCTGAGGGGTTCTTAAGGGATCTTGTAGAGAAGTATGTGACAGTGAAGTATATTATAAGTAGGCATTTCTGAAAGACAAGATGTCGATAAACAAATCTAATCCCCTTCTATGAGGAGATAAGTAGAAACTTGGCTGTAAATAAAAAATCTATTTGGACTTTGGCTAAAGGACCATCTCCAGAGAGTTGTGGTCAGTAGTTCTTATTCTGAATGGTCAGCTGCTTTAAGTGGTGTACCTCAAGGCTGTGTTTTAGGAACATTCTTGTTTAACTTATTTATAAAGGACTGAAGTTTGGGATAAGAAATATAGTTTCTGGGTTTGCAGATGTCACAAAGCAATGTAGTTGTAAGAATTGTAGGGGGTTATTGGCTAAAGTGCGAATGCCCTTGTTGAATTCACTTCAAGTCAATTCATGACACTACATTGGGGAAGTTGCAAATTTGCTTCTCCTTATTGACTAAGCAGTGAATATTCTTGGCAAAAAAAGCCAATGGTGACATACACTAGTGTGGCGTAGTCAGTCAAATAGTAGCAGGATGCAAAGTGATATATAAGCATATCCCACTAACTGTATATATGTTAATATTGCATGTATTTTTATGGCACCTTGTCATATTGTCACTTGGGTGGAAGTCTTTATTGTCACTTTTCAATGAATGGTCACTTTATGCAACACTGGAGCACTGCCATCAACCCTTACTTCGCCACTCTGATCTGGCTTAGTCAAACAGATGAATTCAGAACAGTACACCTGTCTTAATTCATCACTTCAACAGACTCTGCCACTTAGTCAATAGGCTAATTACCCATGCACATATGCAAAATTATGCAAAGAGCTTTGCAAGTCCACTACCGATGGAAGCATCGAAATTGGTTCTGCATTTGCCACATTGCAGAGTTTGCTCAATATGCGAATACTGGTAAGCGATGAATAGATACAAATTCAGAGCTTTAAGTGAATATTTGGACTTTAGCCAATAACCCCCTTGGTTTGATGTCTTTGGCAGTTGCTGGGTAATTAATAGACAGCTATACGGCACTGAGGAAATGCCAAAAAGGAACACAAAAAAGTCAAGAGTCAGAAGTAACTGATGCTCAAAGTCTGAAAGCAGGAAGACTTTTAAGCAAGATAAAAAGCAGAGGCTAGCAAAGACTATCAAGTATAGAAGTGGAGGCAGTGAAGAGAGGCTGAAATCTGAGTAGGGAACAAAAAAGGCTTATTACTGGAGAGAGGAAAAAACCCATCAGGGTATTATATAGTGCTTGTGACTACCTAAAACAGAATCAGACTAGCTTTGGAAGGAGCAAGGTATTGGCAGGGAAGTTATGGCAGAAGAGAAGTACTGGGAGGCTATACCAGCAATGGATTAACATGAGGCTGAAGGCTGTGGCTGTTGTAGGCTTCCAGGCAGGCCACGGTTCTGAATGGAGGCAGAAGGTAAGAGTGGCCATAGGCAAGCTTGCAATGGGTAAAAGGCTGGAGACTTCCTCTAGAACTCATTGTATGCATAAGCATCATTTAGGAACTCGGGCACAGAACAGTCTCTAACTCTAGAGAATCATTGTCAGAAGCACAATGAAGGGATTTTGAAGAGACAAGAGTCCAGGGGCAACAGGTGGTGAAAGAAGTTAGGTACCAAGCTGGGCCACATTAGGAGATCTGAAATCCAAAGTGTCAATCAGGGGAATGAAGAAGTTGGAGTAGGAGAACAGTCCAAGTCAAAACATAGATGGCAGATGGCTGGAAGTTCTGAGGGGTAGAGACAGAAATTAAGAGCAAGCCGTAGAACAGTGCAAAGGTCAATGTGAGAAATCATAACAACAGAAGGTACATATAAGAAAGCTGAATCACTGAACTCAACTACCCATCAAGGAACTGGGATGGACAGAGATAAAAATACACTCAGGCAAAATAACAAGCTCCAAAATGGAGTTAATAATAGTATGTGATGCCAATCTACAGCTTTCTGTGCTAGCAAGGTACATTCAGACCAGGGATTCATACAAAAAGATATAATTGTGCTACTGTACAATTCTCTGGTAAAGCGTCACCATAAATATGCACTGGGCACTGTTACAAAAAAGATGTAGTGGACCTGTAAAGGGTTCAGGGAAGGGCAACACAAGTGATAGGAAGAATGGAGGAATTTTGCCTTGAGAAAAGGCACTTCACACCACTTTCCGTGGGCATGCTCACATAATTCGGCTATTCATCAAGCATCAGAGTCTGTCAAAGTAGAAAATTTGGTAAGACATACTGTGTCAGATTACCTGGCTTGACTTTGCCAGATCAAAGTAAAAAATTACGGGGTAGATGGCAGGGCTCCAATGTGGCATAAGGCAACTAATCATTCAAAAGTGACAATAAAGACTGTGATCAAGTGACAACATGAACTAGGGAAATGGTGACATAGAAAGGGGATGTATTATTCACTTGATTCAGTTACTGGGACATTGCTTTGATGACATCACTACACTTGGCTCTGGCTCTTGGTTGAATTTGCTTGGTTTCAATTTGTGTAACAGTCTTCCACAGAAAATGGTTTAAGTAAAATCAGTGGAGTGCGCCAACAAAAGATTGGCTAATTACAAGAACACAACATCATGGGTTATTTAAATCAGTAAGAACAGAACTCAAAAGAACCGTCGAGGAGAGGAAAGCATGGAGAGGAATGATCCATAAAGTGGCTGAAAGTCGACTTCGACTAAATGGCTAATCATCATCATCAAGAATATTTAGGAGCATGTTGATCCAGTCTTAATCACCACTAGGTCAGGTGAGATTTTTTCTTCTCATGTAAAGAAAATTTGGAAAAAGCTTTAAATGGATATTTTACTTTCCTGAGCAACGCCAAGGCTAAAATAAAGATTATTTATCTATTAAAATATTTTAATAGGTTGAACTTGATAGACCTGTGGGTTTTTTTTCATTCTTTCTAATTAACTATGTAATATAGGTAATGGTCTCCAAGTCATGCCTAAAGTATGCACGATAAAATGTTTACATACAGACACATCACTTTGAATGGAAATTCTAGGTATCCATATGTTATTTTTTTCATTTATTTAATTTAGTGCATAGGTTTTTATTTTAACCTAGGTTTAGTCCATAGAAAAATCTATGGGAAAACAAGGGTATTTTTCAAGAACCTAATTGTACTAAACTGTTTCCCTTCCTCCATGATAAAAGACATTGGTGGCTGAATCATTCTTGGATGGGCAGATCATTTAAATTACAGAAAAAGTAACAATTTTAAATGAAAGCTTATAATGTTTCAGAATTATTTGATAATCTTTCCAGAGACATTTTTAAACAAGATGATAGATCAATAAAGCAGGGAATTCCATTATTTAACATACTTCAAGGTCATTTAAGATTATTGTGGCAGAGAGTTGAAGGTACATTTAGAAATTTTGCAAATACTTTGACTGTATTTCTCAGAAGACTGGTTTGATATAAATCAGTGCTCCCATGTGTTTGGATTCACAAGGAAATACAGTCTTGCCTGAAGTTAGGTTGACATTAAAAAAAGAATTTAATGTGATGGAGAATTACACAGACTGGATAATCCAACACTTCATTAATCAATTTAAATATATTTATAATACTTAAATGAACTGATGGGTGTTCTTATATCTGAATTATACCTTTATCCCTTTATAGAAATTCTGTAAATCAATTGATCATTCATACTTATCTCTACATGTGAAATATTTATTTTAAAGTCCACAGAATGGAACAAGTCATCTTAGCTTCAACAATACAATTAAGAAGGCATTGTCCTACCTTCAGGAAAAACTATGACCATTATATTCCGCATTGCATCATCATACAAATAGTTGAATGTTACAAAAACAGCACAGTACTCTTCATTATGTCTAAAGATGTCATTGCAGTCATTTATTATTTAAAAAATACAATTTTCTTTGCACAGGTCTGTTTTCTAAAGCACTGAGCTGATAGGTTCACCTGGCTGCAGTGATGAAAAATTTGGTTTGTTTATAACCCCATATCCTGCGCCAGAATCTCTTTATGTTATAAAGATAGCCTGTATCTCAGTAATAAAATAGAACTGATGTGTTGGAAAAGAATAAGCAGACAGATCACCCCCAAGCACACAGACATCACATTATAACCCTTTAGGAATTTTTTGTGCTAATCTACTTTATTAAAGGGAATGTATTGTTTTAAGGCTCATAAACAAAAACATTTTTTTTCCTGATAAAGATATCCCTTTAAAAATTACACTGATTGCAGGGATATACTGGAGGGTCCATATAAGATAAAATGTTTCACCTTAAAGAATGATTGTACTGTATATGATTAGACTATTATTAGTGATTTTGTACAGCACGTGTACAAATAAATTCTTGTGATTGGAGACTTCTAATTTCTATTTAAATGTCACCAAAAAGATGAGGCCAACAGCTAACCATCCTTCACAGGTATCTGTGTTTCTATATATTTTTATGTACTGTATATTATATTATTTTTATAACATATATATATATATGCTTTATTCTGTTACTGCAGGAGACTATAGAAGCAATTTGCGTAAAAGCAGGAAAGGACCAACATCACGGAACTTTTCCATTTTTTTTTTCTTTTTACAGTTTTTAGACATTTTAAGGGCAAAATTTAATAAACTCGGAAAAGGCTAATTTCGCCTTTCTGAGTTTATTCCCATGAGATCTCAGCAGTTTCTCAAGGTAAATATCGCGAGATTTTTTTTCCATCGCTATTTATCGACAGAAATTTTAAAGTATCGCTACCTTTCCATTGATAAATTCGATCGGAAAACTCGATCGAAAAGTTTCTGTTGGTAAATATCAATCAAAAAAAAAAAATCTTGCGATATTTACCACAAGAAACTTCTGAGATCTCGCAGGAATAAACTTGGCCTTTTCCGAGTTTATTAAATTTGGCCCAAAAATTTTCTCCGCACTAATATATTATTATATGCAGCAAGAGTCCCAACTCCAGAAGGTTCCAGAGCCTGTTACACAATATTATCACACGACTGTAGAAATTCTATTTGGAATCGTTAAATCCTCGGCAGTAAAATGAATACTCTGCTGACTGACACCTGAGTTCGTTTAAGGATATTCTGAAAACCTTCCTACTGGGGGGTCTTAGTGGGATATTATGTTGCAAAATTGCGAAAGAATGTGAATTGACATTCAAAAAAAAAAAAACTCAACAAATTATACATTGCAAAATATAAATCTGGGGGATTTATTATAATCCAGTTGAAATGTATTTTTAGCCCACTATAAAATTGTTGAAGTTAAGCCAGTAAAGTGTGTAGTTCAGGTTAACCTAATGACAGACTGTTATTTTTCAATATTTCTATTTT
>WMED01011930.1:0-12801 GCA_019650415.1 Pipa parva
TTGTAAAAATTAACATTTGTGTCATTCTCAAAACTTTTGGCCATGACTGTACATTGTTTAAAAACTTTTGCAACACTTATAATCAATCAATATGAATGAAGAAACAGATTGTTCAAAAGATTACAATAGAAAGTACCTGACTTTACATTAGTAACATTAGAATATAGTTATGAATTGTTGCAGCCTTTTTATAATGGAATTGTGTAAAATAGGTATTGCGTCCTAAATAAATATAGATGCCAAAAATGATCCAGATAATGTGTACAATGTGCAATGAATGTGTTATATAACCATATAAACAAAAAAAAACAAAAAATTAAAATAATAAAATAAACCACCAAATGACAATAGTGATTGTCCATGTATATTCCAAAAAGAGAATATAATTAGTCCACAAAGGGTGAGAGTCAGTTGCGAAAGTCAGATTGAATAAATGATAAACTGATGAAATAAAGGACTTGATTGGTGTGCGTGCTCCTGCGCTTGTACCAAAGGAATAGGAATTTGGAACTTTTTAGAATGGAAGGTTGATCTGTTAATGGTCCCAAATATTAACAAATCATCTAGTATATCAACATCAACAACACTGTGCAATACAATCCATAATCAGTTATTATCCATATAATGTTCTGCTCTGTGTCCAGGGATATCAGATACACTCTGTTGTGTGTTTAGCACAACAGACTGACCTATTACATATCAGCACAGCTTATAGTGTCTGTACAATGTCTCAGGCTCACTCTGGGCCCCTTATCAATACAGATTTGGAACAAGCATTATGACCTTTGTATATCTAATAAATCACTATGAAGTACAGAGTGCTGTGGCGCTGAACAGGATTAGAACTATACAGGCATGGTGCAAAGCTATTGTACCAAGAATGTGATCATCTCGTATGATGTAAATAGAAACTGGAGTGATATAGTAGCACCAGTTGCCATTTTTCACTTCAAACAGTATTTTCATTGTTATCGGTATATATTGTATAGACATGTGTGTGGATTTTATCACAGATTTCACAAAGAAATCTAGAGCTCTTTCCCACACATAGATTGTACTAGCTACAGTTGAAGATTATGTACAGTAGTATGTTGCACATACAGATGGGAAGGGTAATGTCTACCCTACAGGCTATTTGTGATGAAAGATGACATTTAAATGATTTTGTGTATATATATATATATATATATATATATATATATATATTTATATAGCATTTTTTTTTTTGATAACACAGCTTGGTTGTCAACTTGTAGAAAAGAGGCTTTCAATACCCAAATATCCTATAGAATGTCTACTGATAATAGCTGTACACATCCACTGATCCACACAACCCTGTGTATCCATGTATTTTCATTTACCCACATTGGTGTCTAATATTGTCCATTTAACTCTTCCCAATAATGTCTTATACTTTGTGATCAGTTTCCCCATGTTCTTCTTTCTTTTAACTTCTTATTCTGTCTTTGATACTATTTATCAATAAAAATTAAGTTCAGTAACCACATTTCTTTCACTGTGCGCTTTTCAAATGAATTATATTTTACTTGTGGGTCCAGTTGGCTTGAATACAACCTGTTATTATCAGCATGAAAGTACAAGGTATTCTTCCCACTGCAGTGATGAGTGTAAGGCACAGCGGGTGATAAATAGGAAAGCAATGCAGGGGGGCAATGGGTCAGCATTCCCATGTAACTTCCAACTTTGTGCCTGCTGGTGTCTGTGGCCCAAGCATTATTGAATCAGGCTGGTGACACCTAAACAGCTAAAGAATCTGGATAAAAGGAGGTTTCACCAGCAGTGCAGTACATATCTTTACTCTAAAGGGAGTCAAAAGGAAGTTGGAACAAATTATTAATTTGAATTTAATATGGATTTAACGTCCTTTAAGAAAGATAAATATTTTATGTATGAGTATTAAAGACACTCAGTTGATATTTATGTAGGCAGTAACTGTGTTGAGAATTTTGAGGTGGAGAAGAAAGAGTAATTTCTAATTAAACAGTGAATCTACATGGAAAAAGAACAGTTTCTAATTCCAAGCCTATCAATTCAAATGTACCCACACTTCATGGTTGATCCATAGCAAGTTGAACCACACCCCTTTGTACCTACCAGGACAACCTCATTGGGTAAGACATACTACCCCTCTGAATAAGTGCCATGAGTATTGGTTGTTAACATTAATTCATTAAGAAAAAAAAGAAATAAAGGTAATTCTCAGTGTCAACAAACATATTCAGTTTTTAAAGCCCAGTATTCTAAGTGCGATTCTGCATTTTTTATTTATTTTTTTTAAATCTAGTGGTAATTGATCTAGAAAACGAGAGGGATCAGGCCCTTTAATGTGAAATTAGAAACTGCATGTATCAGAATGTTCCTCCTTCTCCCAGATCAACATGAAGATGGTTTATAAAGCCTCAACTTGATGGACTCGATTTCAAACTTATGTCACTATGTTGTGTAGCACGTAAACAAATATTTCCCTCTGCTATGCTGAATTGGCCACTAGCCCGTATCAACATATAGAAGGTTTTGTAAAAGTGTAACTTGTTAAATTGCTGGCATTTTTTCCAACCATAACTTTTATCCACAATTTCTATTTTTGTTAATACATAATAAAAATGTAATACAAATTACTGAATACTCAAAAATGTTTAAGCTTCAGGTCAGCTCTGCAGAAGATGTGCCACAGATGCAGAGATTTAAAAGGTGAAATTTATGAAAGACGGAAAGACCGCTGTGGGTCTTAGCAACTTTTCCAGAAGAAATCTTGTTTTATTCTTGCAAGATTTCATTTATAAATATCGTTTTTTCAGTGATTGACAGTCCGTTTGTTCCAGAGCACCCGGGATACTGTCTACAGGGGATTGAGCGGTTGGTAAAATCTCTTTTTTAGTAGATTGCATTTGTGATCAAGTTTCACAATCCCGAATTTTTGGTATTTTCCATGGAAAGGTAGTCATGCTACTAATGTAAAACATGGCAACCTAATCCATGGAAAAGAATTTGAAAACTTGAGATCGAGAAACTCGATCTCGAGATCTTGAATGAAATCTCAGGAGATTTCTCTTGGTAAAGTCGGAAAGACCGCTCGGAAAGACCGCTGGCCTTTCCAACTTTAATAAATTTCGTCCACTTAAAAAGGTAAATATCACTGGAACATATGGAGCTAACAGTTTTGACTTTTTGGATTTTGAATCAGGTAAAGTTACATGATCAACTGACAATCCAAGGCAAGAAATTATTACAATTGTGTTTAAAGAAAATGATGGATATTTGAAATTTCAAATATAATTAATTCTTATACTTTGCACATTACTTCCAGGTCCAAGTATTAAAAATCAGAGTTGCAAAATGCAATCAAATTTTCACAAAATATCACAAATATTATTTCATTTTTTGTTTAATCTTATTGTTTTAACTGCTAAATCTGTTACCAAATTTGCTTGCCAAAAAAAAAAAAAAAATTACACAAAGTATAAAAAAAAGTTTTGTTGTTTCATTAATAATCAGATGCACCCCCTTCTCATTTGAAAAATATGGACTTGGCTCCAAGATGGTGGCTTTCACAATGGCTGCCGTGTAGAACACTGCCCCTCACAGATTTGTCACCTTCCCCTTAGCAACACACCACTCTTAGGATGGCATTCTTAACCACTGTACAGAGACACCTGAAAATGGTGCTTGAGAATGGTAACTCTGTATATATTAGTAGTTACATATCTGTACTTTGTTTCACATATACTTTTGTTCTGGGGCCCACTAAAACAGCAAATATCTACACAATCAAAATAAAGCACGTTTCCAAGGACTAGAGACTAAAAATGGATTAAATCACACTGAAGATTCTTCATTTATTTATATATATATGAGTTATATATAAATGAGTAATGAGTATATTGGTGTGCTGTATGAGGGAAGGTATGTTTCCCAAACAGTCTGTTCCTATGGCTGGAGGACAGCCCAGTACTTGAGATTAGCTCCAGCTGCGGAGTCAACCTGTGTTAAAAAAGGCAGGTGGGGAAAGCCTTTGTGTGGGGGTTGGTGTGGCTGAATGAGGAAGCTCTGTTCGGTGGATGTTGCTCTGAGAGACACAGAGACATGTGGAAAGCCCCTGTTATAGGATTGTGGCTGGACTGCACTTTGAGACCCTAAGGAGAGTGATTCCTGGAGAGGGGAAGGTATATTTTGTTTTATAACTCTGAACTATGTGAGTTGCAGTTTCCCACTGTATTTTTGAGAAAGGAATTTTCACAGTGGAACATTGATTTTCAATTGGGATTGTTTTGTTTGTTTTTTTTTTTTGCCAAGAAAGGCTGTGTTTAAGTTCATTTTGTGGAAATAAAAGACAAATACTTCAGAAAGTCACTGTTTGCAGCATGTTAATCCCAAAAGGCTGCTAAAGCATTTGAGTGATTCTCTACAATATATAGTAAACCGGGATCTGGGCTATGACAGAAAAACAGGCACACTTGGCCAAAGGTAAAATAAAACAGAAAGTCCAGTTTATTTTCCAGCACTGGTGAAAACAAAAATCATCCAACAACACAATTTTTCCTTACAATGAACATAAATAGGCTTTTTTTCAGCAAAACAAATCAATTCAGTGGTTTTCACAAAAACACAGGTTTATAATAAAAAAACACTTTTCTCTGTTACCAGTTCAGTTGTTCAGGAGGGACCTCACCCATGCTACAGCAGCTCTCTGACTCCCCAGCTAGCAGACCTCTCACCTGCTTAGTAAGGGCAGCTGAGGCAGCCAGTGAAATTTATTAAAGTCCTAAATTTTGGAATTTCGATTGAAATTTCGATCGATCACGTCGCCCTTAATAAATTTCGCCCACTGAGGGGAAAAATCTGGGATGGAGTATAGGAGTGACCTTCCCTCCCAAGCTCTTCAGTCACTCCTAAATCCTGGTTCCCAAAATCCATTTAAAAAACAGCCTAGGCAATATAATACTGCCAAGCAAGATTTAACCAGAATTTATGCCACTGCCATAATAAACCTTAACGGCACATATACCCCATCCATGACTTTTCCATACACCTGCTTACAATATATATATATATATGTGTGTGTGTGTGTATTATTATATACACATATATTATTATTAATGCACAAAAATGGATTTGCAAACTCACCTTCAGTGTACATATGAAAGAGTGCATACAAAAGAGTTGACATATGTCTAGTAGTGTTTTACCTATACTGATTGAGCTGTGGAAAACGTAACATTTAAATAATATGATGCCAATTGTTTATTAAGAACATATGAGCAGCCTGCAAGTAATAGCAATAGGTGGTTCATACAGTTACTACATCTAGGAAAACACACCTTGTGTGAAATGAACCACCTAATGTAATCATTCTATTAGGTTCTATTAGGTTGCCCATGTATTCCTAGTAAACACAGTCCACTCACTTGATATGATACTATTTGAATGTTCCTTACTGTGGCACAGCTCACTCAGTAAAGATAACACACTATTTGATAGGAGAAGGGTGTCATATCAACTGCTTATTACAAAAAGTCATCTCCATCATATCTACTAGAAGGAACACTTTCAAACACAGAAAACTTCCTGTCGGCCCCATGTTCTTCTGTTTGAATTTGAAATTCTATTTTGGATTTTTCCACAACAGCACAGTATAAATGGTTGTGATCTGATAATAAAGATGAAGTTACTACACAGCGTTATTATTTTATTTCCATCATGTTTGAAAGTTTGGTTTCCTGTGGTTCTGTGCAGCCCCAGGGATTTCATCTGCTCTGTTAAGCAGCGTTCTACACAGAGCATTCAGTCAGCGCTGTCTGGATTTGATTATTTCACTCTGTATACTGGTAAAGGGTAAAAAGTGCAAACTAGTTGGGTCAGAGTCTGAAATGTGAGAGCAGTCAGCTTTCTGGAGTTTATGGGAATGAGAGGTAACCTAATACAGTTCAAAAGATGGATTTAAAGTTGCATCATGTGAAAACAATTGAGTGTCCATAATCCTGGGTTCTAGTTTTTAATAATGCACATTGCTATTTATCATTTTGCAAAAATAAGTTTAATTTAGCTCTTTTGAAGCAATTATTTTAAAAGACCAGCCCTACTATAGTGAATCTGAAATTTTATTTAAAATATGGAATATGTAGTTTTCATTAAGTATTTTGGCTTTATGCACAAGAAAAAAAAGTTAATAGTGAATATGTTAGAATATCAACCCTGCAGCTGGTAAGAATGCAGATTCTGGCTAAGTATGCTGGGACTTCTACATACCAACTAAAAAAGACTGAAATATTGATCTTTTTGATTTGTACAAATGCAAACAGTGACTAAATGAAATCATTGGGATAAAACACTATCCTCTGTCATTTGATGGATAAGAATGTCAGAAAATGTATTTTGGCATATGAAGAATCACGGAGCTGAATAACTCTGCCCTAGAGGCCATATGAGATTCATTTTACATTAAGGGCAATGTTACCCCTTAACAATAATTTAAATCATGTCTATAGCTAAAACATTTGATTATTTTGTAATATTAAAAACAAACTGGAGCAAAATCCTCTTCTACTCCTATGTGTCAGAGTAAATAGTTCTCAGTTCTCCAACCTGAAATTAGACTATTGTAGGCTCAAGGAAGGTAGTTAAGTGGATAGATATATTTTAGTACAGTGGAAGCAGAGCTCCTCTGTATTAACAATGCTTTATTGGCTGCTTTTTTGGAAAATATGGCTCCCCATATTAATCTTCCAACTTCTCTCATTGCTCTTAACACAAGGGTTGACATCTGAATTCAGGAAGACTCTCTAGAGAAGTAAATGCCTCTGTATTTTTGAAGGTTGGCTACAAACTTGAGGGGGAAATTTATCAAAGTCAGAAAGGGTTTTTTTGTTTTTTTTGATAACCTAATGCTGGAGAAACAGTGTTTATTTTATTATTATATTGTTATATTATTACGCTGGTATCGCCTATTTAAGAATGTTGTCTTTGCCATGTAGAGAATCACTTCTTATGCATTTTTTTGCATTGCAAATTTTTTTTCAATTTTGTAAAAATCTGCAATCCCTTGTTTGTATTGTACTTGAATCGCTGAATTGTACAGCGCTGCGTAAATTTGTGGCGCTTTATAAATAAAATTATACATACATACAAAAACCTGGATAAATACCCCACGTGCTATTCTTTGACTACCCCCTTGGAGGAATTGCTCAGCTAGTTTCCCTTAAGTTTACTCCACAAAAGAAAACTTGTCAGAGGACCCAAGCTACTGCTTGTAGCTCATTAATGTCTGTGCTTCCATCAACTTTACAGTTTACCATTTAATGTATTAACTCGCCTTACTGGAGTTTGGTGCAGTCAGTACTTTTCATTACTTTTCACTTGCTAAGAAATTGGAAAGTAAAGCTTTATACCATGAAAATTCCTTTCCAATTTCTATTTCTTGTTATGAACATTTGAATGATCCTCTCGGCTTCATTCTTGTCACTAACTAATTCTGTTTTTTTCCCCCTCAGGGAACAGGGAAAAGGGAACAAGTATAGTGACCTCTAGTGGGTATTCAAAACAATTTGTAAAGTGATACATATGTACTCAAAGCAGCGGCTCTCAACCTGTGGGTCGCGAGGCCGTCCCACTGGGGTCGAGAACCGCTCCGGCACCCGGAAGTGCCAGCAGGAACCCTTCTTATAAGGGTTCCTGCGGGGTGACGTCGGCCGAAAACGTCACCATGTGACGCGTGTACGTGATGATGTTCGGCCAAAAACGTCATCTCGTGCGGCATGGTGACATCAGCGCCGGGGGTCGCCGGACCAAAAAGTTTGAGAACCACTGTCTTAAAGGAATATTCTTAAATGGATTTGAACCACAGTGAAAAAAAACTAAGAAAACTTAGTTTATACAACTGAATCATGATACAAATTAATTATTAGTGTGTTAGTATTAGTTTTTTAATAATCACTGGCTTAATTGATCACTTGAAGGGAAGGAAATCCACCCAAGAAGTTGTGTGAACATATGTAAAAAATCCACAAAACCCTACACGTGAGCACAGTCTGCACATTCCTTTCATTATTTATGCTTATGTAAGTTACAACTGGGATTAATTGTCCTGTTTGTTTATTGACAGGTTTGACACGGAACTACAGTGCTACCAGTAATCCTAAGCAAACCCATAATATCCAGAGGTATCCATAATATTAAGAGGTATCCAAAAACATCAAGATGAACAAATGTTTGGCCCCTTAGATTTTGATATAGAGAAGACAGGCTTAAGGGGCAGTTACTGATGCAGGTGAGGAAGATTGAACCGATGTATACAGATCTATTGACACTAAATATTACCATCAATGTATTAACCATACATAATCATACAACCTGTTTGTGTTCCCAGTAACAAATCCCTATGGTGTTTACCTTGGAAAGGATTTTTGATGCACAATAAAGGCCTTGCTTTGAGTACATAAAGGTAACTGCGCAGTTGTCCTATATATATATATACTGTATATATATATCATAAAAATGTAAGCTCTGGATACTAAGGGGGGTTATTCTCTAAAGTCTGAATTGTCACGTAAAGGTGTGAATTCGCCAGCTAAAAACAGTCGCAATAGGCTGCTTCTGTCACAGTTGCGTCTTTATAATGAGAATATTGTCACAGTCGCGAATTTACGATGGAAATATTGTCACAGCTGCAACTTTTAAACATTGTCGCAGTTGCAACTTTATAACGGGAGAATTGTCGCAGTCGCAGATTTGCTATGGGAATCCGCTGTTTGAGAATTCGGACTTTAGAGAATAACCCCCTGAATGTTTTCTGGCAGGGTATGTTTGAGGAAATAAAATATGATCTTCCTTCCTCAGACCTCCCTATTTCCCTGGAAGATCTCATAGCTTTCTACAATGGATAATGTGGCATATGGAAAAACATTTGTCAAATGTCACTTTTCACTAAGAATAATTATATGCTGGCAATCATATATATATATATATATATATATATATATATATATATATATATATATATATATATTTTATTGAAATGTATCCTTTGTTCTTAAGTTTGAATGAAAGTTTATAAATGTAATTTTTGTTTTTCCCTCTAGGCTAACCATAATTACATGGCAGATATTTACTTTAATCTTTGCAGCTCAACATGAAGGCAAAATGTATGTTCCTCTACAAGTATTGGCCTGCAAACATGTCAGTTAAGTAAAGGGATTTAAAATGACATATTAAAGATTTAATCACCATTTTCAGGCAATGTCTTTCACCATGTTCACCAGGAATGAAAGCATTATTTAAGCTAAATGACCATGATGTAATCCTTAAAGGGAAAGTATCAGTGTTAAACAATAAATACTACAAAATCTTTGTCCAGTAAAGGTAACATAAAGTTTACAAATATCACTTCTAACAAATAAGAAATTCCAATTCTTAAAGGAGAACTAAAGCTTGTTTTGTCTAGGGCTAAATACTTAACTATCATTTCCTTCATTTGAGTGCGGCCTCCTGTTTCAAGATAAATTCAGTCATTGGCGATTTTTTAGAAGCTGTATGAGCATGCGCTGAAGGAAAAAAATCCACAGATGTTGAAGAGGAAACAGAAAGCGATGAGGATTGAGGTGCTGGAACAGACAAAAAGGGGGAATGATTCTATCATGAAGCAGGAGGCAGTGCTGGAATGAAGGAGGTGATCAGAAAAGTATTTTCCCCTCCCCCATTAGGAATCACCCCTAGACAAAATTAGCTGTAGTTGGTCTTTAATAGCCATATCCAAATATGTAACTAAGACAACTTTGTTTAACACATACACACTTGTGTAGAATACATAGAATATAGGCACTGAAATTACAGGGATCATTGGTCAGTGGAGGAATCTACATTGGTCATTGGTTTGTCCCTGCAGTAAATGGTCAGGTCAGTTGCATGTCCAGTATATATTTATATTAGGAATGTGCATGGACCCCTGTGATTTGATTTCAGTTATAATTCCACTACTATGTTTTGGCTTTGTCTAAGTTCTGAATTTTTGACAGGGGTTTAGGTTTGGATATAAATTTTTGTTTAAATTTCATAAAATAAAAGCAAATGAAAAAAAAAAAATGTAATTTGTATTTATCTTTTGTCCTAAAATGGCCAATGTGCATGAAGTAGTCCTTGATTTGTCCATGTTGTCTGCAAAATCCTCACATCTCCATCTTCTCTCTTGATCCACCACTGCCAATCAGTGATAAAAAGTTATTTATTGGGACAGGTCCTTTCCCTTCATCACAACTGCAGCAACTGAGCTGGAGCAGGTTCTTAAATGCCCATACTGTGCTCTCTTCATCTCCTTATGTGAAGTGATGCTGCCTCAGTGTTCAGCCAAACAGCGCAGGCCTGCACTGACATCTCTGCACAAGTGTCAGTGCTCCTGCATGGCAACTTTCAGCTTCTGAGCTCAGTGCTGGCTGGTGATATCATCACACTAGTGATTAGCAGTAGTGCAGTGAAGACAGACCCCTCCCCAGTACAGTCTTCACCCCACTGCATAATAGTGGATGTTGGGTTCATAAGACCTCTACATTTAATTACCCCATGTGGTGATAGGGGAGAAGGTTTGATAGACCCCCTCCTGATGCAGATGATTCTTAGTAGCCTGGCTAGATATCTAGATCCGAGCTACCAATCTCCACTCTATAGATCCTTAGTAGCCTGGCTAGATATCTAGAATCGAGCTACCAATCCCCTCTCTATAGATTCTTAGCAGCCTGGCTAGATATCTAGAATTGAGCTACCAATCCCCTTTCTATAGATTCTTAGCAGCTTGGCTAGATATCTAAAACCGAGCTACCAATCCCCTCTCTATAGATTCTTAGCAGCCTGGTTAGATATCTAGAACCCAGCTACCAATCCCCTCTCTATAGATTCTTAGCAGCCTGGCTAGATATCTAGAATTGAGCTACCAATCCCCTCTCTACAGATTCTTAGCAGCCTGGCTAGATATCTAGATCCGAGCTACCAATCCCCTCTCTATAGATTCTTAGCAGCTTGGCTAGATATCTAGATTCGAGCTACCAATACCCTCTCTATAGATTCTTAAGATTCTTAGCAGCCTGGCTAGATATCTAGATCCGAGCTACCAATTCCCTCTCTATAGATTCTTAGCAGCCTGGCTAGGATATCTAGAACAAACAATCTTTTTACTAAAGCATGTAACCCCTACAGATGTTCACGTTTTTAACAGTACCTGATGGTTTGGCACAAGGGTAGTAGAATTTAATCACTGCAACTGCACTCAGAAAATGTTGTGGCATTCAAATATTTGTCGTCCCATATCAACTTCATAAAGTTCAGCTACACACTGGAATTGTGATTGGTTATTTCAATTCATGCTATTTACATGGATTTACACCATTTCAGCTGGACCCACTTGTTCCAAACTGGATAGCCTTAGGAACGTATATTAAAGCCTATAGAGAAGGCACATACATGTCTCTAATATGCTTTTATTCTATTTTAACCAAGTGGAGCCCATATGTGATATTTAATAACAGATTCTGCCTGTTCCCCTGAACTGGATTGCATTTGCAGATAGCCTTGAAATAGCAAGTTTAGAAGGGCTTTCATTACCTAGAATCAGGTTTCATACATTCACTGCCTAATTGTCTTTGTGCAGGTGGGTTCACATAGCAGTTAAGCATTGAGGGCTTACCGCTCGAATTGAAACACTGTACGTCTCATAGTACTGCATTATTAGAGCAAAAAGGCACAGCAATACCAGAAAATGAACAGGAATAACACTTCTTCTAGGAAAGGAAAACTTAGCACCACCATAAATAGAGTGCCTTTTTATGGCAGCTAGTCCTAAATCCTTGGGAAAGTTATTTGACTCCACATTGCATTAGCTACAGTGAAACAGAAAGGGCAGATTAGGGCAAGACATTCACAAGGTGGGCCTTCTCAGTTCCTAAACAGACACAATTTAATATGTTTCTTACTTACTAGCAAAATATAGGAACATTTTTCTGCAACATGACATTTTAAATGCCTAGGGCCTATGTGATTACAGTATGGTACTGTTAGATCTACATATGAGGTCATGAGCCGGGGATTAGGTTCTGGAGAAGACCATTCATTACCAGCTGGAAATTAGCCAGCATTTTGAGTTTATTCAGTATCTATTAAAGAAAAAGCTAGTTAGTGCTTTGTATTTTTAAGAATATGATGTGAAAAATATGTAGTCTTAAAGGGACATCTCAGTAACTCATCGCTATTCTAAACAGGTTAAAACAGAATTTCTGGATGTCAGGAGGTAGAAACAAAGTAATTATACTTTGCACATTGCTAGAAAATAGCACCACCTACTGGCAAACAGCTTAAATTTACAGACTCCACTTAAAACACCAAATAAAACATTTATCTTACTTTCTACAGACCATCAATGCAGTTCTATTAAAATGTTATAAATTAGATTAGATTTATTTCTCACTGTATAAGTACAATATATACGAATCGGTGAAATAACAGATGTGCCATAGATTAGAGAAGACAATGGCAACCACAATGGCAAATAGCATTAGACAGTGAATAACAAGCAAGGATCGAAAGGCGTACAAAAACTACAGTAACAGTGAGTAGCATATAAACCAAAAATAGCAGTAATAAGATGTTTGAATTAAATAAATACACAAATATATTATATAAATTATAAAATAGTTATAAATTAAATTTGTTAAAATAGTAATGAGAATATACATGCAGATGAATGTATGTTAAGTCGAAGGGAATGGCAGTAAAAGAGAATGGTATTTGGGGGGGGGGGGGGGG
>WMED01011931.1:0-15030 GCA_019650415.1 Pipa parva
CATCTTATCAAATCTGCTAAATCTGCAGGGGGTTGAATACTACTTGTAGGCACTGTATATGAGATATGACAGCCATCATTATCACAGATATAAAAATCTTCAGGTCTAGACCTATCTGGAAGCATGTTTTAATCACTGAGTCCATTTTAGCATTAACTAGCAGTTGCTCAGTAAAACAAAGGTAGACAGACTTAATCCTGTGATTCTTACAATCTTCCTGAGAAGATCCTCCAAGCAGTAATTAAACAGTCATTTGAGTGTGCCTCTTTGGAATCAGATTGCAGTGATCAACCATTGGTAGTGTAATACCAACCTTATATATGTAATTCAATTAAAACTACATAGCTATAGTGACACAAACAATAAAGGCCATTTTATAACAGCAAATAAAACATCACATGGGATTATTTTAAAAGGAAATATTTGGGAAAGAAACTAACCCATTAACACTGCCACAACTGAACTCACAAATATATCAAGACAAAGCCATGAATGTACAACCGATGCACAGGACAAGCAGGTAAGTGCATTGACTTATGCAATTTAATCATGTCTAACAACCAACATAGATGTAAACAATGATAATCCAAGGTCCTCCCTGCTGAGTCGCCTTATATAGCTTATAAACCTCATTTCTCTTAGGACTCTTGGGGGACACAGGACCATGGGTAAAGCTCCCTCCCACTGGAGGCAGGACACTAGAGTGAAAACGATTGGACTCCTCCCCTATGGGCTTTACCCCATGCACAGAGCAGAAGAAGTCAGTTTTTCTAGTGTCCTTTCTCCAGGAGGCAGTGATGCTGGCTCTTAGCCAGCTATTTCTTCGGTTAGGTAAAAAATGCCTAACAACCGGGGGCTGATAGGGGTTTCAGGGGTTAACTCCTTCCTGTACGACACTCTCTGGTCAATATAAGCAATATACTTACACTTTCTACTGCTTTACTTTCTACGCCAATATACTAAACAAATAGACTAATATCCCCCATTTAACCAAGAACCCCATGGACAACAATGCTTTACTGCAGTTCCTGTCAGTATTTGTATTCCTGGTTAAAGTATTGATTTGCTTAAAACAGAATAGACTTCTCCTATAAATAGGCCCTTTCTCTAATTGTATTTTATTTTATATATATTTTAATTTCATTTCCAGCAGGCTTGGATTTTATTTAATCAAATTTAGCCTCTTTGTGCATGTTGTACACTGCTAACGGACAACAATGCCATTTAGGCTGCTGATAAAATTGATGTCAAGGTAGGAGTTTTGTAGGCATTTTGGGCCAGATAACAAAGCTGTGCCAGCTACTATATTACTGCAAATATGCAATTGCAGCATGTCTTAGATTGGCTCACACAGTCCCTTTACATCTTCCCAGAACTATACATTGTACAAGTAAAAATCCTATACTTCTCAAAAAAATTGGTGGCAGTTATGGGACCAAAGAACATAAGGAAGCCCCCTTATCACCTATAAGCAGGTGATAGCGGAACAGAAAATTAGTTAATTGCTGATTCCAAGGCTGATATAGACCATAAATTTGCAGGTGATCCTTATGACATCCTCATTACTTAATAAATCAATAAAACTAGTTTACTGCCTTATTACAGTGCCATTAGCAAGATTATATTGTATTCCCTGTTTTCCATTCCAGAATGAGGAGACTGGGGAATAAGCCAGTCAGAACTTGAAATGTAGAGGAAACTCGTTACATTAGAAAAGTGCGTGAGTAATTGTTATTACTGGTATAATGCGAAATAGTCTGTAATTTACAAGGCTGCGTGAATCCCGGGCATTTAACAAATAAGATGCAGCTTCATCTATGTAAGTCTGGCTATACCAAAACTACAGCTGCTGTTGACTGCTGAGTGCAGTAAATTATAGAGGTCAGGCATAGGGATAGGTTGGTGCTGGGTACAGCCTCTATCAGCTGGATCCTGTGCCACAATAATAAAAATAAACTGCTAGTCACACAGTGGCTCAAATTTACCAAAACTAAGTACCATCCACATGCTTTTGAGGGTGTAATCAACAAGGCACATTCCTACACACTTGGTAGTCCTGCAAAGTAGCCCAAAAATACTGGGAAATGATTACAAACACCCTAAACAATATTTTTAAAACCAAAATAACCACAAACCCTCAAACCCTACTATTGGGTCTCCAAACACCAGATTTACCAAGCAAAACAGAACAAAGATTAGCCTCCCACATTCTGACAGCAGCAAAAACACTAATCACAGCATCATGGAAAAAAACCTTTACCTAGTAGGACAGAGATAATATCCAAGGTCAACTGAATATACACAATGGAGAAGATCAGAGAACACCTCACAGACAGATCATACGAAACGGAATTGCTATGGCTTCCTTGGAACCAATTCCTCCACACAGTACAGGGGAAATGAGGACAGGAGGAAGGAGAGAGGAGATGGGGATAAGACAAAAAAGAGTAATCTACTCTAATAAAAATACAAAACAGAACCCCGTCCCCCCTGCTCCCCTATACCACAAACGCTATAATCACTGGAGAGTAATGTGAAAGGAGAGGAGGGAAACCATTAAACATTAGAAATAGTTATAACAACCTTTTCTCTTTTCATTTTCTTTTTTACATTTATTTTTTTTTTTTTCCTTTTCCTCCTATATCCTTATTCTCTGCTTATACCTCAGTCCCCCCTCCCCTTCTATCCTTATTCTCTCCCAAACCCACCCTCACGCCGTACCTTCCCCCCAACAACACACCCTCAACCTCCACTAGTAAAATTAAGGAACAGAAACAACAAAACATATTCCACACAGCCTAAACCCACAAACAAACAGAAATTCATTATCACTCCACAATACAACAGCGATATAAAGAAGATATACAAGTTATGAAAAAAGTTTATTGAAACATCAATAGATGGCAGAGACTAACTGTCGAAAATGATACATTGGAAATTTAAAGTTGCCTGCAATGTGAATGCTATACACGATAGCCTAAATATATTTCTACATGTTTGAATGACTTTTGATATGATTGTTTAACTGAAAAATGACAATAAAAATGTAAAAATAAATAAATAAAAATAGTCTGCTAGTAATCCAATGAATTTGTTATCTAAATCTTATGTGGCAATGTTTGGTGACAAAACCGGGTGATGTACATGAATGCTTCACTGTCTTAATAATAAATAACTGTCTTAATAATAAATGTTTGTTTCATTGTGGGTAAAGGTAAGGGTGTGCTGCTGTGATGCCCACACCACAGGGGACTTTGGGAACCATAGGCCCCATTTTCTGTATATTTTATTATTATGTAATTTCTGCTAATTATCTGTATACTAAATCACATTCATAATAAAAGCCATTGTGAATTGCATTTTTGGTTGTTTCATTCTGAAAAATATCTCATTTTCTCTTTAAATTATTCTGCAAGAACGCCTGAGTATTTATAAAAAACCTGTACAGTTTGCCACAATCCTATAGAATCCAAAGGAAGACTATTCCTTTCCTCAGGAAACGCCACAGAGTCAATGAATCTAACTGCAGACAACACTTATATTATCGTTTCCAGTCATGTTTGTACACATTTCCCATGATAATGTTTCATGAATACCATGTGGGATATATTGCTGTGCCAGGAATTTGCCAAGCTGACTTTGCCAGATGAAAGTCAATCTGGTGACATTTCCTACAAAGTGCTTAGAAAATATGGCAACTATGTGCCAACATAAACTAGGAATTTTCTACTTCTAAAATGAATGTAAAAAACAACTGGGCACAACAGGCTGACAGTACTGGCAACAATGCAAAATACGACAAATTGCTGCCATTGTTCTATATTACAGTATATTAATACATACATATTGCTAGTATGTTGTGTATGTAAAGATGAAGTCACTTCGTATCGATATGCCTATTTAGGTTGAATATGCTACAAGACACCACTGCTCCTATTCACAATTTTCACTATATGACTATTCACCAGGTCAGGGCATGATCACACAGTTCAGTGAATAGGAAGAATTACCTGTGGTACAGTCTGGGTGAATTCATTTTGGCAGGCAAATTTGAACTTTGGTAAAATTACAGGGAAAGTATACCCTGCTATTAAAGGAATAATAGTAAAGTTTGGAGCTAAACGCTTCATTCATTGGACATGTTTCCTGTTTAGGCTGGCATTGCAATGGAAAACATACAGCATTTGACCTTTAATAAAGTAATGAAGATATTAAGCAATAATAGCTATAAAGCATTAGGAGTGGCACACTGTCCAGTGAACTGTATTGCTGTTGCAGGTTCATTCACCACCTGTCTTATATCCTCTATATCAAGCTGAGCTTTGCACCTCTGTCTTTTCTTCTGTGTACTTGAAACAAATGGGAGAAATTACGCCGATGCTCAGAGAATTGTTTGAATAAAATTCCAGCTTCTGTTCACTGATACCGGCAATGAAATAAAGCATTTTGGTTCTGAACAAAAAAACAACACTGTAAAAGGTGAAATCAGACAAGAACCTATGTCGCTATAGCTATAATTTATTTTGGTGGATTTGTCTACTATATCACAAACTAATTCACTGGGGCTGAAAGGAAAAGGGTTTAGGGGCCTATTCATGAAAATTCAAATAGTAACGTAAACCACTTTGTGTGCACATGCATAGATAATTAGGCTATTTATCATATGTAGGAGTCTGTCAATATAGTGAATTCGGCAAAACGTACTGTGTTGAATTCACTTTGCTAGATCAAAGTAGCAAATTACGGTGTTGATGGCAGGGCTCCTACTGTCTGACTGACTATCCTGCACTACAGAAGAAACCACGTCTGGTGCTGATCGCTTCTTTGCTATGGGAATTCGCCGCATAGTGAATAAGGAATAGAGAATTTAGGACCATCAGAGTGTAGCAACGCAAATTGACTCAAATTCACTTTGACAGTTAAATTCTCACTTTGATAAATAAGCCCTTTAGGTGGTAATTTAGCATAGTCCGAACTTACCCTCCAATCCTTCGCCTCTGCTTGCACAGACTGTTATGCGCTCGCTGATGTGCTGCACGTGGACATCAACGAACGCGTTAAAGGGATTCCAGTCTCGGTGAGGCTCACGAGGCTCAACTCGACACACAACCCCTGCAATTATGAGTGCAGGGTAGCGGGAAACAAGTGGCAGAACTAAACTCAATCATTTATAATTCTTACACTGTACATTTTCATACAGATTTACATTATTGTTCAGAATGTCAAAGAAAGCTATTGTTTGCACTACAGTCACATAGATATTAAGGTTGAAAAAGACATGTCCTTTAAGTTCAAACTATGTAAAAAAAGAAATAAAAATAATAATAAGGGTCATCAACCCTTGTTGGTCCAGAGGAAGATGAAAACCCCATTTAACTGCACAAAAAGAAGAAACAGCATCCAAAGATATTGCACACACAAAATTATTTTATTAGATAACACAGCTCTATTTGGCTCTACTTTCTATACCTGGACATTTGAGCCCTTCATACAAACTTGTGTGCTTGTAGATTAAGTTACCTGCATGCATACTTTCCCCTGCATTTCTTTGGTGTATTTCAATCCATTATATACACCATTCCTTTTTGCTGGAATCTGAGTGGCCTTATATCAACTTTTATATAGATGTTATTTTCATATAATCACAGGCATAATTCATGCATATATTGGATGTCTATAGGTTTTTGTTACTGTTTGGTGTCACCCTAAGTGTTGTCACAAAGGGTGTACATGTATTTTAATTGTTTTTAACTCCACTCTTGTTGCTGTGTTATCTAATAAAATAATTTTGTGTGTTTTTTTGTGTGTATCTTTGGATGCTGTTTCTTCTTTTTGTGCAATTCAATTTCATCCAGTTTTAGCACCACTTTTCCTGATTAGTGTTCAATTGAGTGCTCACCCCTCCCCCCCGAAAACCCCATTTAAAGCTTGGGCCAAATTTGCTTTAACATGGGAAAAAATTCTTCCTGAACCCAAATGGCCATCAGGTTAGGTTAACATGTTACTAAATATTATTGATTTAATTAACACCTGATGTTGTCTTCCTTTAAGTAACTATCCGGACCTTTTTTTGAAGGACTCCAGAGATTTTGCTAGAGCCAGTTGCTGTGGAAGACTATTCTACAAATTCACAGCACTAGCAGTAAAGAACTCTTGTTGTAGCTGGAGATTACATTGTTTTTCTTCCAGCCTCAGAGAGTGACTATTCTGAAAGTGAACAGCTTATCACAAAATTAGATATTTATACAAGGTGAACATATCACCCCTAATCTCTTTTTCTCAAGACTAAATAGGTCTAATTCTTTAAGTCCTTTTAACTGATGTCCTCCGTTCCCCTTATCATTTTGTTGCCCTCTTCTAAACCTTTCCTAACTCTAGTACATTAGCATCCAGAATTGGACTGCATATTCAAGATGTGGCCTTACCAGAGAGTTGTACAGTAGCAAAATGATATTCCTTTCTCATGAATCAATTCGATCGATCAGTAAAATGTACGACTTTAATAAATTTCGCCCAAAATTTAAATCTCATTTGCCATGTAGTTGCCCAGTCATTTAGTAAGTCAAGGTCAGCTTATAACTTCCCAACATCCTCCGTTGACTTTTTTTCACTGAAAAGCTTTGCATCACCCGCAAAAATAGAAATAGTTTGTTGTATCCCAAGTTCTATATCATTTATCAATAAATTAGGCAATAATGGCCCTAAAGGAGAGCCCAGGGGTACACCACCAATCTGCTGCTTTTCTCTGTTACAAATTATTCTAAAGCCTCTAACCTCCATCTACTGAAGCTATGATTCTACTGTATGTTAATATCAATAACAATATCCCCGAAACAGAAGGATTTCTATCTCTCTCTGTCTATAAAAGCATTTAATCCAGTAAATCTATCCCATGCTCAGGGCTTTTGTTTACTAGGGATAGATGCCATTTGCTTGATCATCTGCATAACTACCACTGGGAAATACATTGTAAATCAGTGTTATTTAGCAGGGATATGTACATATCATTGGACATGTAAGGGAAAACATATGAGAAGCTTGTTGCATTCTATTCCTGGAATACAAGGTAAACTCACAGGGCCTCGTTACTGAATAGAAGTCAAGCTTTTGCTATATGAACTCACAGAGGAGCAACAGGACTAATTATTTAACTAGAAGCACATGGTAAACAAGAGTCAGCGTTTATGCATGCTAATTATCACAAGAACCCGGGTCTACATAATGAGCTACAGTATACCTATGGGGGACATTGTACAATATAGTAACCTAGAAACAGATTGGGTAAGAGTGAGACCTTTAGCTTACAATTACATACAATAATATGCCTTGCATATTATTCCAGACAAATAGCGCCTGAATTAAATATGTTTTATTTAAATAGCTAAACATATTGCATTAGGTTGGAGCAATAAATATTGTATATAATGCCGCATTCTCCAAAATATATTTACAGTTCTGGCATGGAGTTATATCGTATAAGTACAAAGTTTTATTTAAGCTACATTTCTACACAGTGCTATTTTTTGTAAAAAAATATTTGCCAGTACACATTTCGATACTATCAATTATAGATGAAATCGGCATGATTTTCCAGTTAATCTGTGCTCCCCGATGATTCGATAATTTCTGGAAGTAATCATCATCGAGTGGTTCCATGTCAGCTTTCACTGCATTCGGGAGAGAGAGTTGCTGGGAGGCTCTCGCCTTTATCAGTTGAGCCGCTGCTGCTTCTTGGAATGGGTCTGGCTGCTGGGCACTGTGCTATCTCCATTACATTGCTGCGCTGACCACTGTGCCAGCTCGGTTACCCTGCTGTGCTGAACAAAAAGCCTTCAGAGCAAGAGTCTTCAGATTTTCTAGTACTCCGTACCACCGCGTACCGGTGCAAAAAAAGCACTGTTTCTACATTACATGAGCCTGAACATCCCCTAACTGCTCTGATTTATGTGTATGTGATATTATTTAACATGGTAGCCAGCAGGGTTTCCAGCTGAAATCACAGAAACAACCACAACTCCCCTCCCCACACACACACACACACACACACACAACATGAAAATTAGGTAGACTGTTGGAGTATTCATAAAGGTAGTGTGCAAAGCCAGTGTTGGTAATGTACACTGATGGTAACCTGTTGATGTACTTTGTGGTTAATACATGTTTCTCTGTGTTTATTATAAGGAATGCCTGGCATCCATTTTGCATACCTGTATTAGTATGAGTAATGTTGTAGTTACCCCCTAGTAACAGGGAACAGGGTATTGCAGTCACTCAATATGTAGGAAATTGTAAGCAATTACAATTACAGACATTACAGTAAACTCTATTATAAAGTACCACAGTGCCCCAAAGCAGGATTGGCACCAGGATTTCTACCCCATGCTGTGATACCCCTCTAGGAAGCTGATGCCACAGGGCTGGCTTCAGAGTAGGAACACAATGGTATTGCTTTTCCGTCAAACTTAAAGCTATATTTATTCTCTATGAACTAATAATCACCCATTTAAAAAAACATTTTTCATATGAGCAAGCTGTACAAACAAATCCATGGGTGTCATTTCTGTGATTACAGCACACACAGGCAGGTGCATACTATTACACTGCAGCTTTAAGTGAGTGTTTCCCTTTAACTAAATGAAGACAAAAAAGAGGAGGGACTGTAGCATATACTGTATCTATGAGCTGACAGCTGGATAGTCCAGGGTGTAGCTTAACTCACTGATATGTACCTGTGCTGGACAGTAACATGGAAGTGCAGGACATCATTGTACCAGAAGGAACCTTCTGCCATACAGGTTAGTGGTATACTTTACTAGCTTTGTGTGTGGGTGGGGGAACTGTGCTTATGATTTAACTAACAAACTTACTTAAAGTTTGTTCTCTTGGGGACCCTTTACTATTCCACATGGCAAGGGGTACCCGAGAGAATACATTGACCATCAATTAGCTAGGATTAAATTGTAGCACAGAGATCCATTTTAGGATTCCTTGCAAAAGGTTTTGGCTCAAAATTCTGGAAAATATTTACTGATATTCAGTGTTTTTTGACTGATATTTTTATTTGCCATACAATTACAGGTTTGTTTTATTTTAAGGAATAAAGGGATTAAGGAATGAACAGGACTGTATTTTTTTTTTATTGATCTGTACTTATTTCTTACCCACGCATGAAATTGTAACCTTATTTTTACGAAGTGTCAGTAAATTTGCTGACCTTTGGCAACCCTGCTCCCCTCCCTAAGGGTCTTTACTAGCAGGTCATTTACGGTACAAAGGACATAAGAATTTTGGCCATTGATGTCAGTAAAGTTTCAGCACTGAAAAACTTGTTTTTGTGCTATTTAAAGGGAACAAAGCAGTTGTAGTAATTAGTAATATTAGTATTAATACTGAGATTTAATGTTATTTGAAAGATCCTTAATTAAACCTCTCCTTACTGGCAGTGTCTGTGCCCTCTCTGACCATTTATGATTTGAACATGGAAATGATTTGTAGTTATTATGAGCTGAATGATCAGATTTCCATGTACAGCATTTAAATCAAAGTATCTGCATGTGCTACCGTACTTGTGCCCCACCCAATAGTATGTAACCTGGTGATACAACCTGTCATTTGTGTGGTTTCTATGTGTGCTGGTATCAGGGTGAGCTCAGAGTCATATGGGAGAGGCAGGAGGCAGCCCTGTGTTAGAGGTGAATGGAGCAGTCAAGGGAGATGTAGTGTGAGTGTAGGAGGGGGTGAGGGATACTGTGACTGCAAGAAAGGGGTAGATCACAGGAGGGGTGCATATAGTTCTGATAGGCACTGGTAGGAGAGGTATTGCAACAGGAGCAGGTTTAACATTAATTAGGGTCATGCTAGTGTGCGTAATGTTTATACAGAGCAGATAATAATCCAGCCAGGGTGAGGCCAGATGATTCACCAAAAGTGACGTTGGAAAAGGAGTAATGAAATGAAATCATCATTGGAAAATACATTACTTCATACACTGTGTGACTGTACAAACCTAACGTAATGTGTCAGAGTATTTAGCTGTAACTCCAATATATACACATAGTGCAACAACAGCTGCCACAAAGTGTACCCCTGATGTCTGAAACTCTAACTATCCCAGCAATGATGCCTGGACACTCTGCATTTACCAGCCTTTCTACACAAGCTGATCTGCTCGCTCCATTACAGCTTCCTACAGTCATACACAAATATATATTAACACTGAATATCACATTATTTACAAAAGGGATGTTCATCTGTCTTCCTTCCAGTATTAATGCGGTTGCCAAACTAGCATATGAACTGTATAATCTTGTAATTATACATCGCTAGATCCGTTATATCATGGAGTCCAATATCACAGTCCTACCACTGCCGGTAACTTATATCAGTCTCAGCTAATCATTGACTGAGGATGATGGGAGTTAAAATACACAGCTGCCGGAGGGAATCTGGTGCTCCCAGTACCATTGGTAATTTGTAATTCGTTAACAGGAGAAAAGGATGATAAATTACTTGTAGTGACAGACATTGCAAGAATTATGCCCCTGTGCAGGAAGAGTTTATAGGGCTCCAGTGGTCAGGGTTGTCACTGTCTTTTTGCCAGTGACCCTTCTGTGTTTTCAGGGGGTCCCAGTGCAGCTGCTCAGGCTACACAGACAGAATATCCACCTCTGCCTATTTGGCAGATTCCAGCTGATTTGGCCTTTGTGTTTCCTTAGAAACCTTGTGTGTGACATGGCCAGACATAGATCCACAGAACAAGAACCCAGACATGTGTATCTATCTGTTCATCACTGTGTGTTCTGTTACGTAGCTGGTTATGATATTTATCCCCTATAAAATATTCAGTATCAGCTTCCTGGGAGTTGTAGTTCCACAACAGCTGGAAAACTGGAGGTTTCCTATCTGTGTTCTGTGCATTTTGTTTGCCTAAGGCAGGAACTGACTGGCTGCAGAAGCTCCAAGCACCATTGGCTATCTGGCCTACGTTGGCACGGGTATCTAAGCAACAGCCTGAAAGTCATTTGGTTATCTCTAATACTGCAACTATAGTTATCTTTATTTTATAGAGCTCAGCTAAACAGGAGTTTTGGTAGGTTAAGGTCACCCATCATACTATGTCCTACTGGGCTGGCATTCAGTGGAACAATGATGTATGTAGTCTCCTTTAATTGGAAATGAAGGCTGGAGAGATTACCACTATTGTAGGAACCATCTTTTACTCTAGCAAATGTAGCACTTAACCCTGCACCAGCCCCGTCTACACAGCACAGTACTGACATGCTTGGATGTTTTGAATATTACTTCAGTTGAACAGGTTTGAGCAAGGTCCCCATGCCTGTATAATATATCTATTGTTAGAAAGTGATAATATATCTTCTCCTTCTGTTTTTTTTTAAATAACAGGCCCATATTTAGACACAGGTCATGTGACTATAAACATATAACATCATATATAATACGCATTGGTAACATAACTGATATATAAAAATTGCCAGAATGGAGAACAATTTAAATAAAAGTATATCTACGCATACAAGGTCAGTTCAGTATGTTCTGAGCTGTACAGAGATGGGGAGATTATTCATCAAAAAGATATACAACCTGTATATAATTGGGTATTATTATGTTAAATTATCTGTTGTTAAACAACCCAGTTTTATTTCTGACACATCTATAGTCACTGCTATTTACTGTGCTGTGACCGTAAGTGTACGGAGTCTCTTTAGCTGTCTAGCGTAGCTCTAGTTATTCCTGTTAGCTGTGGTTGGGGATTTGAGGGGTGATATTTAGAAGACTTTTAATTCTTATATTGTACTTGTAAAACTGTTATCTTTGAATGTAGACTTGTGATTTATATTGCTTTGTACTTTTATGGTTACTGCCATCTTCAATCTGTTAAGTAAACAAACCCCACACTTTCCATTGTTTTCTATTGAAATTTAGATAATACATATTCATAAAGTGCCCCAGGAAGCCCAATTTATAAAAGATGGCTGTCCCCGGGAATGAGTACAAAACCACAGAAAAATAAAATCAGGAATGAAGCAAGTAATGCACAATAATAACTGTTACGCGAATCCAAATGGCAATTTTCTTTTTCTGGTGTTTGTGGCCTCTTAAAGCACATAGACATGTAATAATAATGTTATATTAGTCATGTAGTGCTCACTAATAATTAGCTGTGTTTCATTGGGAAATAGGGGCTGGTCATTCTGTACCATGTTAGATTGTGCTGTCAGTAGGCGTGCATGCCTTGCTCATTTGGGTCATTTTTGTTTTAGCTATGCAGCCTGTGTACAATCTTCCACTCAGGAGTGGCTCTTTAGTAGGTATATTTAGCACCAAAATAGTATTTTTATGAACTGGATGGGAGACAGGATTTTTCCCATTCCAGTTCATGGTTTGGATTTAGGACCTTATTGCCTAATGGCCAAATAGTCTTGTAAAGCTATGAATTTGCATCTATTCACCACATCCCCCGTGTTTGTTTAGTGAGCAAACTGCAGAGTGGCAAATACACGACCAATTCTGGCGAATATAATAGTCTCAATCTTACAGACCAGTTACATCACTTTTCGTGCAGTGCACAGGTACTGCTACTATTGACTTTGCGGCGGAGTGTCAAAGGAGCGAATACAACTAGGTGTACTGCTCCAAATGTACCTGTTTGACTGCCACTTCAGAGGAAGCTGATGGCATGGCTCCGCAATCTAATTCTATCTGACTGACTACACCATACAATGCATCCAACAGTGGTTGCCACTGTGAGCTTGTCCGACAAGTCTAATCACCACTATGTAAATAATGAAAAGTAAATTCACAACTATTCCAGAGATACAACTCAAATTGTAGCAAAGTGAAGTCGACCAGTTAATTTACCCTGTATCATCCCTTATCAGACCTTATTCAGTATTTTCAGTATTTTACCCCAGGGTCAGGACAAAGAAGCACTAAAAAAGTGCAAATGCAGTAGCGCTAAAAAAATATGTAAAAATTAAAATAAAAAATAAAATTAATAAACACAAAAGTCCAATAAATATAGAGTCCAAAACTTGTGCTGTTCCTCCAAGCGTATAAAAACATTTTTTTTTCTAGATTATTTATTCATTTTTATAGAGCGCTACTATTTTATGCAGCGTTTTACAGAGACTCACCCCTCTTTTCCTGTCAATCTATTCCCTATTTAGTTACACACTAAGATGTGTTTTGATTGCAGCAGGAAACCCATGCGATTGTTGGGAGAACATGCAAATGAAGTCCATGGGGGAATTGAACCTAGGGATCTAGCCTTGCATGGCAGCAGTGTTAATCACTGATCCACTGCTCTGCCCTAGATTTCTCTTTAACCCAGGGTCAGGGTTAACAATGATCAGTAAATTTACTAACAGTTCATAAAAATAAGGTCAGATTTTTATGTGTCAGTTACAAAAAGTACAAATCCATAGGCATGAAATTCCATAAGATGTCACCTTTTTGTCTGGTTTTGGTTGGTAGTATTGTTGCTTTAGAATCACTGCATAAGTTTCAACAACTGCACAAATGCATTTCAATGGCAGACATTTCCTAGGTCATGAAGGCCTTTGCTTGCCACATGTTCTAAGCCTTTTGAAGGATATGTCACCAGAATAATATAACTGAGACCCTGATATAAGCCCCCCAATTAACAACTTTTATTTGAAAAAGTCAGATGGACATACCTGATACCTCCTAGTACATCTTAGTGAACTGATACTTCGACAGTGCTGAATTGTTGTCACGTTTGCATCAAATAACCTCAACGTGGTGTGTAAATACAGTCATTAAAATGTACAAAAATTCACCAAAAAGCAGAAAATATTGTTCTTTCCCTGTATACTGGAAGGTGGTGAAGTGTCTAATTGTAACAAATTCTTGTTAATTGTAACTAACACTTTTGATAAATGTTCTACTTCTCCCTTGTCTTCCTTTCAAGTGATAACAACTGGTGAGGTGGAGGGGGCTCCGGTGGGCCTCTATCACCAGTTTGACACTAGTATAACTAATATTATAGGCTTGGTCTGCTATACCGGTAAGAAGGAGGAGGCAAATCAGATTTTTTCAGTTCTAATCTACTCTGCTTGACATTTTATATTGTTTTAAGGCATATAGTAAAATTTGTTATGTTTATAGCACCCCATTTATTCTGTTTTTAAGGAAATAATATAGAATATAAATTCTACAAAAACAGGCTATAGGAATAGTGTTTGTCTTCAGTAGCACACAAGAAAGCATTGTGAGCTATTTTTTGTGCAGTCAGGAACCGGACAAGGGCATAGGGATATCTGTAGCAGGTGTGGTTTGTTTGTCTTTCTGTAGGTTACCTTGAACTTCAAAACCCTGTGGTTCTTTGGTATTGTAAATGTAAACTGGAGTTGTATTACCAGTTTCATTCATAAAATAATTTGCAAGACAGTTGACTGTTTTTTTTTTTTGTGTTTTTTTTTTAAATCTGCAGTGATTAACAGCAGTAGGCTCATTATTATTGGTTGTATTAGTAGCAGTGTCCAAACTGGCCCACCAGGACATGGGGAAAATTCCCAGTGAACTCAGTCCTCAGTGGTCCCACCTGGAATTTCAAACTGAGCCGTCATGGTGTATTCCAAAGGGTAATGTAAACAAAGTAGTTTATTGACAAAAAATAAGTGATATAGAAGTCAATCACAGGGGCTGAAGATAGGAATAATGAGACAAGAAAAAATATTTTGCTTAGCGGGCCCCTGATCTCTTGTTTCCTGGTGGGCCTTTCATCTCTTGTTTCCTGGTGGGCCTTTCATCTCTTGTTTCCTGGTGGGACTCTCTTCTCTTGTTTCCTGGTGGGACTCTCATCTCTTGTTTCCTGGCGGGCCTTTCATCTCTTGTTTCCTGGTGGGACTCTCATCTCTTGTTTCCTGGTGGGACTCTCATCTCTTGTTTCCTGGTGGGCCTTTCATCTCTTGTTTCCTGGTGAGACTCTCATCTCTTGTTTCCTGGTGGGCCTTTCATCTCTTGTTTCCTGGTGGGCCTTTCATCTCT
>WMED01011932.1:0-15030 GCA_019650415.1 Pipa parva
TCTTTATCTGTTGAATTCGCACCAATACGCACCAATTCGGACTTTAGTGAATAACCCCCTATGTGTGGTACAACCCAGCACTTATGAAATAATTGAACATAGGCCATAAAGTGGAATGGGACCAGTGGATTGTTCCTTAAAGAAGCATGCTAATGGTATCAGGTGAGTGGTGATTAGTAATTGTGAAATTCCTGATAAAAGAGTATAGAGAATAAAAAGGTTTTCAACAGGAGGATTGTTATTGTGTGTGCAGAATATTCCTTTTATGAATTAATTGGTATGAGTGGAAGATATGCAGGTATTGCAGTCCTCAGAGCTTTCTCTGTATACAGCAGATATAACATATATGATTCATGTGGAAAATAGCTCTAACAATGCAAACACATAATAGGAACATGTAGCAAATTGTTTATTTACACATCTAAGAAGGAAATGAATCAGTATTTATTTTATTGGTGACAACAAGCAACTTAGGAGCTGTCTTCTTTTAAAAATGCCAGAATGGGAAAGCATTAAAATGATTTCTTTATATCTATGCCAAATAATTGTTTGTTACCTTTCCATGTGCATGAATTGCCCTCTGGTGCAGAAGTTGTCAGTATTCTTACCTTTTAGCCAAGTGAGAACATGATGCAAGGTGTGGGTTAGTTTCACACAAGGCATAATATTTAGATATAGTGACTTATCCATCTTTCAGCAACATATCAAAAACATAGGAAATTCTTCTTCATACACAGATTAAATAAGTGTTCCTAGGTGCCCAAATACAATCCTACACACAACAGGATCACAACAAGAGTCTCAAGAGGTTTTCCCTGAAGTACATATGAGTGGCGTGGAAATTCAGAGCACCATACTTCTCCAGACATATTTTATATGTTGTGGTTTCTTAGCCATGTTCCATTGTTATCATTCTGAATTGGAAACGTTGAACTGGATTTCTAAACAAGTAGGTACTTACTGTATATCAAAGTGGGGCTCATTTATAGATCCTCTCAGCAATGGAACTACTTATGACTATAGGCCTTTCAGTTTCCCAGTTGTCATGGGTAATGGTGGAAATAACATCCTCATTTAATAGGTTGAGGTGTTGAAGAGAGAAAAATTGAAACACCTGTTAACAGAGCATCAGTTAATGTTCTTAATATCTGCCATTTTCATTTGAAAGACATATTAAAACTAGCTTTCTAGTTGCAGTAATACAGCTCATGTGAACAGGCTTGTGCAGGTTAAACTTCCTAAGTTTACTTCACCCTCACCTACCTGTTCAGCCTACTGGTCTATGTGCATAAACTGGCCTTTCTAAAGATCCTTTTATTACTTGTTTAGGCTCTGACATTTATCTTAAATTTTTGTTTTGACCCAGATTGGTTGACCATGTTTTTGGATAGGTATTTGACCTAGTTATTAATTTATTGTGCCAGTTATTTTCTCTCCTCTGGTAGCCACTATTCCCATTACTGAAGTTCGCAGATGGATTGCACAGCCAGCACTTTATCTTGTGCTCTGCAGAGTTTGGCCTGGCATATATCAACACTGCTTTGAGGTTCAGCCAGTTTAAGTTCAATGGGATTTTCTTCTTCTTGAGCTTGTCAAGTATAAATTTAGCAAAGGGCATAGGCATTATTACATAAGAATTCTGCTTCTGCAATTGCTCAGCTCAACAAAATTCAATAGGAATCAGGAAGGGAAGCAGATCACAGGCTACAAAGAGAAGACTAGGAGATCTGTGTTGAGGCAAGCAGGAGACAGCACTGGAGGGAAAGAGCACAATGGTTCAGAATCACCTCTATTAGAATGTGGAGCTCTCCTTTAAAAATAAGGCATCCTATTCCTCTAAAAATGATTTAGAACAAATTGCTTAGAACAGCCATGGGATGCTCATCTATAAGAGCACTTAAGTTCATGAAAAACCACATGTCTTCCATCTCCCAAAAATCTAGTCAGCAATCGACTGCAGCTGTCAATCTTCCTGGACTTTTCATCTTTTTGGTTAATTGTCTTAATTATCTCTGTTGCTTTAACTGTTTCCAAAGCAGGTAGCAAATACTCACAAGTTAATGGAATGTGGGGAGAGTTTTACACAAATACCTATGTAACACAACACGAATGTGTGACACTCTCCAATACCTGATCTTATCCAAAGTATAGATGTCTAGTGGAAATTTCCAGTCAAGCTATTATCATAACATAGAAGTCTAAACACTCTGCTTTTATAAATGAATTCATTTTACCTTCATACTACAGTACAAT
Source organism: Pipa parva (assembly GCA_019650415.1). NCBI lineage: Eukaryota > Metazoa > Chordata > Amphibia > Anura > Pipidae > Pipa > Pipa parva. Next base: position 2,254 of record WMED01011932.1, read on the forward strand.
TAAACATAAACCACTTTTATCAAGGCTTTTAACCTACACAGTGACGTATTCTGAGTGTGACAGGTTTGGTGCTTATGATTATTTGAATCTATACAACTCTTTTCTGATTTAACTTAAATAGGAAAATCTAGATTGTATAAATGTTTTATTCCTAGAACTTCTAACTCATCTGCTATGCATCAAACCTTGTTTGGTTCACTCTACAATTCCTGCATCCTTTTCTAACCTCTTTCTGAACCTGATGACTATACAAACTAACTAGCTTGCCTTTCTGTCTTTTCTTGACTGCAAGTGTAGACTGACATTTCTATTTGATACCGCTAGAATCCATACACCACTAAGCTAAACCGATACTAGTTATGACACCCTAGGGAGTTATTCTCTAAAGTCCGAATTTGACTGTTGAATTCTCAAAAAACGGATTCCCATAGTTAATCTGCAACTGTGACAATTCTCCCATTTTAAAGTCACGACTGCGGCAATTTTAGCTGTGACAATATTTCCATAGTAAAGTCATAACTGCGACAATATTCTCATTATAAATACGTGACTGCGACAGTAGCAGCCTATTGAGAATGTCTTTAGCTGGCGAATTCATACCTTTATGTGACAATTCAGACTATAGAGAATAATCACCCTAGTGTTACCAAACCCTTATCCAACCCAAGATAAAAGGCCTGCAGCCCAGAAGAACATCAGAAAATACCAGGATTGGAAGGCCTCTTAGGAAGCCTAGTAAATGGCCTTCTCTGCCAGCCCTACCAATGTTAAAAGTCACTGGGGCATTGCTCTATGCAATAACAATTATACTTAATTATGTTAATAACTGGTGTGCTTGTTTTAACATTTTTTAAGCAGTTTGCTAGATTTAAGGTATAAGATTCTGCCAGCTTATAAATCTAGCTTCGTGACAAGCTGTTTAGAAAAAAAAAAGAGAATTACAGTATTTGTATATTATAACAATAAGAATCAGATACAGATCCACACAACTTGACAGAAACATCTTCTGAATGGCATGTAATATCTAGAAAATGATGGCCTTTACAATTATCCTATGTTGTATTCTAATATTATTTAACATGGCTTATTAAGAGCAGTAGAGGATTTATATTAATATTGTTCTCTTTAAGTTTGTGCATCATGCAGGACAGGCTTTATCACTTATGAGCATATACAGTATTCATGAGTTAGGAATCCAAAACAATGATAAAAAGCTTTTATTATGTTAGTATGTTATTATATACCATGGGTATTCAATTAAAATTTAAAGAAGTCCAGTCCGGCAATATTTCATAATGACAAGGTCATATTTATGTATGTGTATATATATATGCATGCTTTAATGAATTCAGCCTTATTCAAGTACTTTTTGACTATATTTATTTTCACAAAACAAATGACTGAACATAGGAACAGTGTTTCCACAATTATAAATAAGTAAAACATGACAACTGTGCATGTTCAGAAATGGCTGAGTTAGGAAAAAAATAATGGAGAAAAAGCTTAATTTACATTTATGTTTCCAATCTGGACTCAACCATCTCAAACTATTTAATCTATTTAAATCTGAACAAATTTAATAACCCAACCTCTGTTGGGTGTGGGTACGGCAGGGCCACTAGTGCTGTTACCAGCTCATTGTCATCTGCTCTCTGTCTTGTTGGCTTCTCCACCCTCATGTCTGCATTCCGGTGTCTCCTCTGGGTCTCAGTCTGTCTGTTGGGACCTGCCACCTCTGTTGGCTTTCAGATGTGAGCTCTGGTGCATCTGGATCTCTGGAACGCCAGCGCTGCGCTCTCTCCTCTATCCGCTGGTCTCGTCTAGTCTGTCATCCACCTTTCAGGCTCTCCCAGTGCTCTAGTCTGTGTCACTGGGGGTGCGGTTATTACTCTGGTGTGTTCAGTTCCTCTGTATCGAGCGTCTGCTCTGTGCACAATGCAGTCTGTGCTTGGGCATCCAGGGAAGGAATAAAACTCTTTTGGGTCCGCATGAGACATCATTTCGGTCTGGATCCGGAACGAGGTCCGCCTATTAGTGACTTGTGTCATGTCATTTATTGAGAATGGAAGCAAAGTTTCTTTTCCCCAATAATAATAAAAAATAAATTTTTTAAGGTATAAAAAAAATTAATTTGCTTCTATTTTGAAGATGAAAATGTCACTTTAAAATAAAATTATTTAGCTGATGTAAGACAAATCATGATTATTAAGTAACTTAGCATATAAGGTAAAGAACACTGCTATGCAAGCATAATTATCAAAATTGTTTTTTAATTTGATTTCTTTAGACAAAACCAACATACCAAGGAAAGAAGATAAAAATAACAAATATCATTTTATACACTATTAATTTTTCATTTAGTTCCAAGATTTAATAAAAGATCAGTGCGTAAACGTTTATATATCTTTAATCTTTTTTTCTAACTGCAACATTAAACATGAAAATTAAAGGAACACTCAACCTTTTCCTTTTTATAGTGTATTAATATCACAATTAAACTATATAGTCAGTTTTTCTTCTTCAGTATTTTAGATTTAAATCTTTTTTATTTTCCATAAATCTGTTAATTTCTTTTGTCAACAGCTCCTGAAAGTGAGGAGGTAATGAAATGCCTATAATGATATTTATTTCTATACTAGACTCATTGATTAAATGAAATGATAAATTAGTCAATTAGTTGAAATTAATCTATGATACTAGGGACCAAGAAAGTATTTTGTTATTTTACTAGACAAGACAAGAGGAAGTGAGAAGTTGAGGCAAAGAGATGATAAAGGGAAGAAAGAATAAAAAAAGGGGTACAGTGAGAGAGGCTGGTTTTTAAGAACTCCATAATAATTATTTATTACACTCTTACCAGATTTGTGACAAACAGTTAGATCTTTAGGCTTTAATATTATCACATATTATGGTTTGATGTCACCTAGTTATAAGCCTCTTAATGCTTGGATCAGTATAGGGAATGTTAACACACCCCAAACCCCTGCATCATGAGAGTTCCATTTGCCAATAAAGATTAGTCAGAATAATGTGTTTATTGAAGTCAAAGGTGCACATGGAATGTTCCCTGGGAAAAAAAACATTTCTCCTAAAATGACAGTTTTTTTCCATTTCATGTAGTAAAAAGCTGTTGATGTCCTGATAGGTTCACGCAGTTCAACTGCCTAAATCATGGTAGATCTTTAGTAACTGAAATATATTTAACCAGATCCTTTCTGCAGCTGCATGCAACACCATTGCCATATTACAGTGACTATATTGGCTTGAAATACTTTGTTCGTTTCTACTTGTAAACATATTATCTTTAAATCAGAATTCCTACATTTTATTGGTGTCTTGGTTTTTCCTCTTTGTTGGATGAAGCCATCTTTTCTCTGTCAAATAAACAAATCCCCACATAGTTGTACTATTTTCTATGGTACTTTAGATAATACTAATTTGTGAAGCGCCCTGGAAAACTTAATTTATAAAAGATAGATGCGACCAACAATAGGAAGAACATAGCAAAACAGCGATTACTGGGAACAAAAATAAACATTTTTACAGTTAATGTATAGGAATATCTGTGGTGCCAATCCAAATAGCAGTTTTCTATTCCTGGTCTTACTGGTTCTTGAATAAAAGAGACAGAGATTATGGAGGTAGATGAACAGGTAACAAATGAAGAAGGATTTTGAAAACCAAGAAAAGGATAATGGGGCTTATTCATTCAATTCCTAACAGTTGTGTAAAGATCTGAATTCACATTTATCGCCATTTACTAATCTTTACATATTCAGCAAACTCTGTGATGTGGTGAATTCGCAACCAATTCAGATGCATCCGACAATCACAGTCCTACAAAGCTTTTCCCAACATGTTGGGTGCTCATGCACAGGTGATTCACATGGGTTACTACTATGAATAAACTACCACCTATCACTCTATGAACAAAATGTAATAAATTCTGAAAAGCCCAATTTCTCTTTTCTGAGTTTTTTCCTGCGATATCTCGCGGTAAATATCTCGACTTTTTTTCGATCAATATTTACTGACCTAAACTTTTCAATTGAGTTTTTTAGATCAATTTTTTTTAGGGAAAGGTAGCCATACTTTACCATAGTAGTATGGGTACTTTCCATCAAAAATAGTTTCTGTTGGTAAATATCGATCGAAAAAAATCTCGCGATATTAAATTACATTTTACCCTATGGATTATGACTGGATTTATCTGAGATACGTTTTACTCTAGTTCAACCGTAAACTTTGTACATCATTGCCCTGATTGCCTTTAGGATTATAGATGATTTTGATATTTTATTGATACTCTTTAAAGTTTTTTACCAGTTCCTAAGCTAATAATCTTCTTTTTTTTCCTTCTGATTAAAAATTTCACACTTTTATTCTTTTCTGCTAGTTACAACAAACAACTACTGAAAACAGATATATATATTCTAACTATATTCTCTTGTAAAAAGCATTACATTTTATACCTAACTCCTTAAATGTTAATCAGCACAGCTGGTTATAAACATTGAAACCGAGAGCGTCGGTGATATAAGCCGTTTCGTAAAATACTTGCAAAATTTATAAACAAATTCAGTTGCAAACATGGGTAATTCAGTGTAAAGAGAAATTTTATACAAAATAATGCAGAGGTAAAAAGTGCTTCTTTGTCGAATAAACAGTCTCAGTACAACGTGGACTTCTGAATTATTGTTCCTTGCCTGACCCTACGGGGCTAAGTAATATGCATGCATAAAAAGAATGATAAATTTATAGAAGAAAGACTATCTACTGAAACACTATTATAATTGTATTATAATGGTGCAGCACAAGCAAATATAGTGAAGTAAATAAGCATGTTGTTCATGCATAAATGTATCTCCAATTACATTATATTCTTTACGAATATCTTAGTACCTGCAGAGTTACTGGGGAAAATAACACGATCTGTTGTCGGAATGATAAATTAGAGTAACATTTATCAATGCTTAGATGGATGGAACTATCTGACCCTTTGGCTTACACTTTAAAACAGACTACGGTTGGCAAATGATACATCTTTTCCATTATGCTTACAGCTTTGAGGGGGTTATTCACTAAAGTTCGAATTCTTGTGTATAAGTGTGAATTCGCCAGCTAAAGACAGTCGCAATAGACTGCTACTGTCACAGTCATGTCTTTTTAATGGTAATATTGTCACAATAGTAACATTGAAAAATTGTCATGAATTTACAATGGGGAAATTGTAGCGGATTTACTATGGGAATCCGCAGTTTGAGAATTTGACAGTCGAATTAGCACCTTAGTGAATAACCCCCTCTGAATCTATTTAGTAGTTACTTGATATGAATACAATTATTTCTTTTTCTCTGTTATGAACACGAAGACCCTAAAACCTTCATTGTTATTATTTTTTTGCTTTATAAAAGTTATTTCTTGAAAAAGTGACACAATACATCCACTAATAAACTGAGTTACTAAACCTGTCCCCACCCTACCTGCCGGAAGACTATTCCGTATGAAGGGAGTGAGTTATTCAGTTCCACCCCCCACTTATACTGTCAGTGAGCTCCCGTCTATACTGTATAATACTCCAAAAAAGTGATCCTCAGGGCAGAAGCTTGTGAGACAGCTGCCTCTTCCTTGGGACCTCTATCTTGGGAAGTATAAAGCTGGGATTGGTAACATTAGAGTACTTGTATATTTAGAACCCTTTATAAATTGATGCTTCCTTTAAGCAGCCTATGGGCATCATATTCTATCCTCTAGTTCAGTGGTTCTCAACCTGTGGGTCGCGGCCCCATTTGGGGTCGAATGATGATTTGCCTGGGGTCACCAAAGACCATTGGAAATATAAGGATTAAATGGGGTTGCCCAATAATAATTAATAAATGGGGGTCGCCAAATCACGGGGAATTATACTAAAAGGTCACTGCAATAAAAAGGTTGAGAACCACTGCTCTAGTTCTACCATTTTTCTATTTCCTTTTGAAACATTTGAATGTAGAGGACTGTAGAGGTCTTGACTTATTCCCTTGTATGACTTGTCATTAAGACTGCGCACTATTTCAGTTCCATTTTATTAATAGCTTTCTGTAGATAGTGCCTCAGAACTGAACATAATATTCCAGTAAAACTCTCATCGATTTTATTTAAACATTAGCATACTCCTGTTACCATTTATACCTCATTGTAGACAGCATGTAATATGGTTGGGTTTCCCCCTTTACTGCATTGCAGTCCTTACTTTCAAGTCATATAAAATGCTAACTATTAGATCAATTCTTTCTGCTATTGCTGACCATTACACCTGTATTCTCCTAACATAAACAAAACCAAGGAGATGATCATTGATTTTAGAAAATCACAGATAGATCATCATCATCATCTAACCTCTAATGTCACCTAGAAACAGTTTATGAGCTGTTCCCTTCTCCCCCACCCACCAACAACCTTTCCTATATGTAAAGGACACATGCATAAATCTCCAACCCTCCCATGTCATGCAGGTTCCATGTATTACTGGACTGACAATGGCGTCCGGACAAATTATAACCACATAAAGAAATAATGGGAACAAGAACAGCAGTTTAAATAAAATAATTAAAATATAAATGTATAGGGTTGATAAAAAAAAGTAAAATAAATGACATACAAATGAATAAATATTGAGAAATTAGATGAAACTAAATATTTTCTGCAATCAAATTCTCTGTTTCTATATTTAGGTTTATGTTACAGCTAATTCTCTAAAAAAATAATTATAATAATCTTACTTGTGGTCCTCACAAGTCTAATAATGCTTTTTGATGTAGCTGAAATCTATAGATCAAGAGTGCCACCAAGTGATATTTTAGAGACTTTACAGGGCTATTTACTAAATGAACAAAATAGGTATAAACTCAATTTGCCATTTGTTATTGCTAATTTTATTTCAAATCATTGTATTGTATTATGTGTTATTCTCAGGTTGCAGAAGTATATATTTATACTATTTATACTTGTGACATGGATTTTAGAATTATATTTTGCACTAGCCTGTTCATATTTAAAACATGCAAATCATTTCAACATTAACAATAAACAATAAAAAGAAATATAGAATCCTAATATACTCATACAAAAGAAACAGGAAAACAGGAACAATATTTTACCCTAAAGGAATATGCATGGATTAAAAGTTTAAAATGAATTGTCACTGTTTTCAACTTATGCTGCATATAAATATTTATTTATATTCCACTACAAATAGAAATAATAAAAGCACATTTATAACATATTTTTTACATAGCCTTTGTTCTAATTTATATAAGCATCTTAGAGGCTTATTGAACAAAGTACGAATGTGCCCATCAAGGGGAAGTCACAAATTTAATTTTCTTATTGACTAAGCTGTGGATAGGCTTGCCAAACAAACGAATGGTGGCAAACCGAGGGGGGAATTCAGCAAGCAGCGAAGTGAGCTACGATGCGTTCGGCTCACATTGCAAATGGTAGTATGTGCATGCTGATGTCCTGCACGCGGACATTAGCATGCACATTAAAGGGATTCCCGTCTCGGCGAGAACAAAAGAGTTGCCTCGCCGAGACGGGAATCCTTTCAATGCGCATGCTGATGTCTGCGTACAGGACATCAGCATGCGCATACTACCATTTGCTCACTCATCGTAGCTCACTTCGCTGCTTGCTGAATTCCCCCCCGAGTGGATGCATAGTCAGTCGAATAGTAGCAAGATGCGTAGTGATGTAAATTGGGAAAGCAAAGTGAAGTCACAATCATATTCCCATAATTACCATGGATGTGCTTAAAGGGGAATCTGATAATATAACAGTATCTTTATTAGTTTATTATTAAAATATTATTAATAGGTATGATTGTATATAAGAAAGGACATTGTTACCAGTTTATCACATTTTGGTTGTCAGTATTGTCGATAAGGAGTAGAGCAGCGGTTCTCAACCTGTGGGTCGCGACCCCCGCTGGGGTCGCGAGGCCGTCCCACGGGGGTCGAGAACCGCCTCCGACTCCCGGAAGTGCCGCAGGAACCCTTCTTATAAGGGTTCCTGCGGGTGACGTCAGCCGCAAACGTCACCACGTGACGCGCGTACGTGATGACGTTCGGCCGAAACGTCATCACGTCGCGGCGTGGTGACGTCAGGGCCAGGGTCGCCGGCTGAAAAGGTTGAGAACCGCTGGAGTAGAGAATAAGAGCGTAGCAATCCAAAATGATGAGAATTCACTTCGACAGTTGAATTCTCATTTTGATCAATAACCCACTCTATCTCCAACCGTTACATGACTATTTGAACATTAGTCAATAAGCCTCTTACTCTGTTTCAAACATTCCATCTGCTCAGACACAAGTGGCTGTTGCACCTGTACAATCACACTAGTGATTAGCTGAACAATAGATTCCTGTTTTTGGGAATCCATTTCAGTTGTGGCCTGCTAGAGATTTTGGGGGTTATTCACTAATGTGCGAATTCGACTGTCAAATTCTCAAACAGCGGATTCCCATAGCAAATCAGCAACAATTTCCTCATTGTAAAGTCGTGACAATTTTTTAATGTTAAGACTGTGACAATTTTCCCATAATAAAGTCTCAACTGCAACAATATTCTCATTATAAAGATGCGACTGCGACAGTAGCAGCCTATTAAGACTGTCTTTATCTGGCGAATTCGCACCTATACGCAACAATTTGGACTTTAGTGAATAACCCGTTTATGTCATTTTGTAATTGCGTTCCATACGGTATTCACAATAATTTATAGCTGTTTACAGACTATTTTTGTTTTTGGGGGATGTTTATAAAATGGTGAAATGTCTTCCTTACCATTTTCAGTTTGTTCTACCTGTATCTTTTTTTTTTTTTTTCCTATTTTTTTCATGGTTTAGAAAAAAATATTGGGTTCAAAAAGATTTCATATTTCAGTGTTATTTTTCTGGAATTTTCAGGCTTCCATCAAACAAATATACCAGTGGACATTCCCTGGTCTTCTCTAACCTATTTATATTTTGTGCAAGTGCATATCTTTCAAACACAGGGGTTATGTCATTCAGATTCATGGCAGTGAAGCAAAACAGCTTAGAAAATATTCTGTTGCAGGAAATCACTTTTCTACAGTTTTGTAAAATGATAAATTAAAAGAATGCTACACACTACAAAAAAAAATCTTATTTTTATGCCCAAATACAGTGTTTCCAGCCAGTTGAGACTTTGGGCTTCATTGATTAAGGACAAATTCACCTGTTGAATTCATTTTGCAACTATTCAAGTCGAAAAGAGGCGAATTCACTTCTTATTGATGAAGCTTCAGATAGATTTTTCAAACAAGCAAAGTGCTATAGATGCAGTTGAATGCGTAGTGGCAAAATCAGTTGAATAGAAGCAGGATGTGAAGTCATGCGGAGTGATGTGAATTCCCCCAGTGAAGTGCAGTGACATCATCCTCACCATATGCCACTAACTGTATATAAGTAAATAATACATCTATTTCTATGTCACCTAGTCCCTAGTTCATGTTTAGTAGTAGACTAATTTTTAGTTGCTATTTTCGCTTTTGATGAAATAGTCACCTTACACAAAACCAGAGCCCTGCCATCAACCCCCCAATTTGCCACCATGATGTGGCTAAAACAAATAGTGAATTCGGAGCAGCATATCTAGTCTTTTTCACTCCTTCAACACACTCTGCCACTTAGTCATCAAGATATGCGTTTTGATGCTGGTATTGACTAATTGAATAAGCCCTTCAATACGTAATACTAGAATTTTAAGGGGTTATTTGCAGCAGGGGTTTTACAGATCAAGACTAAGGGGGAATTCATGATTGTGCGACATGAGACCAAAAGAGTTGCCTTGCCGAGACTGGAATCCATTTAAAGCGTTCGCTGATGTCCGTGTGCAGGACATCAGTGAGCGCAAAACACCATGCGTGAAGTGAGCTGAAGGATTCGGAGCTCACTTCGCACAATTGTGAATTCCCCCTAAATGTGTACGAAAGGGAAAAATTTTAAATAAGACTAAACAAAGACTAAACAAGACTAAAGTTAACACTAATTTGGAGGAGCACAAATGTCAATACTGCCCCAAGGATATTCTTTGCCATGGGAGTGCTTACACAATTTATGTGTCATGAGTACATATATCACAGCAGCAGCATCCTACTTCTTGCTCTTACTTACCAATATAACAAGATACAGTAGTGCACCTGCCATGTACCTCCTCCCACATTGTGTTTCTAGAAAAATTAAATCAACCTTTTCAGAAAGCCAGCTACCAGCAGGTTTTCCCAAAAGGAACTTGGAATTGTCTACATTCACCTTTCTTTCTTCCCAGCCCCAATTTTCACAACTAGCAGTATCCATAAACTCAATAAAAAGGCAACAAATACCGAGTTAAAGCTATTTGTTGTGAAAGTCTGAGATGCCATGGAAAGATCACCCCTGTGAATCTAACCCCGATGTCATTGTGACAGCTGAAGGAAAAGTTAATATAGTAGATCCATGTCTATGGTCTTTCAGCAATAATACCAGCAAGTGAGTTTTGATTATATCGGATCTGTCAAGTAAACCACCTGGGGCTGATTGACTCAAGGGTGAATTCATCTCGCTACAGTTCGAGTCGCATTGCCAAACTAGTCGCAAATTCACTTCTCATTATGGACTAAGTAGCGAATAGACTTGTCAAACAAGCAGATAGCGGTGATCGCTGTTGGATGCGTTGTGTGGCGTTGTAAATTGGATAGAAGTAGAATGCGGAGCTCTGCCATCACCCCCCCCCAATTCGCCACTCTTGAGTGGCAAAGTCAAATGGGTGAATTCAGAGCAGTACATCCAGTGGCATTTGCTGCTTATTCAATAGTAGAACTACCAGTGCACGTGCACGCAAAAAGTGATACGAATAGCTCTGTGAGATTGTGACTATCGCGGTCGCCAAAACTGGTCGCCAATTTGGCACACTGCAGAATTTAATCAATAAGCGAACATGGGGAAGTGGCGAGTAGATGCGAATTCCGAGCTTTACTCCACTATTCAGCCATTTAGTCAATAAGCCCCCCCCCCATCCCCCCACACCTGCTGCTGGCATCACTGCTTAGTTCAATTGAGTGGCTCCATGGCTGTTGTAAGGCAGTGCAAGGAGGAGGATCAGTCTCTAGCAGTGTGTAGTCCCCAGCCAGTTCCATTTCCCCCTACAGCTGCACTTTATGGGCAGCCACCAATATAGATGCTGATTGCGGCTCCTTTGGGTGTCTGCGTACAAGGTGCACCTATACACAAATACACACAGTGGTTAACTATGGTCAAGCAAAACGAAAGCGAAAGTTAGGACGATACTTTCTGAGCTCCACCAAATGTTATCTCGCGAGCCGTTTCCCCTTTAAGAAAGCGAAGGGGCGTCGCCACTTTAAGCCGAACAGCAGCGCAATGCATGCCGGGAGTGTCCCATTCACATGGGGAGAGCAGCGGCTCGGGGTCAAGCTGGCAGGTGTGTAGTCTCTCATTCGGCTGTCCTTTACACGCGCGTGCTAACCATGTGACCGCGGGCGAGTTCTGCCATGCCTGGGACTCACTTTACTGCTGGGCCATATCGCTTAATGGCTTATTTACAGTTAGTGGGAACCGCCCGTGATTTCGTGGGACTTTGTCTTCTATATAAGTGCACTTTTACCCACGTGTGGTGCTAAAATGCCAGGGCATGGTATAATGCAAGGTATGGTATAATGCCAGGGCATGGTATAATGCAAGGTATGGTATAATGCCAAGGTATGGTATAATGCCAGGGCATGGTATAATGCCAGGGCATGGTATAATGCAAGGTATGGTATAATGCCAGGGCATGGTATAATGCCAGGGCATGGTATAATGCAAGGTATGGTATAATGCCAGGGCATGGTATAATGCCAGGGCATGGTATAATGCAAGGGCATGGTATAATGCAAGGTATGGTAAACACTGAATAGAATATGGGATACAAGGTACTCAGGTACTTAAATGCAAGTTTGGTGGGTAGAAAGTGTGTCCTGCAATATAAATGCATGAACTCAATTAACAAAGAGGATGTTTGCTCCACTTCCCCATATTGGGCTATTCAGCAAACTGCTATGTGGTGAATTCACCAACTATCGGCGTTCGCGCTCTACACACTAGTAGGGGGTAATTCACCAAGCCGCGAAGTGAGCTCCGAAGCGTTCGGCTCACTTCGCTAATACTAGTACGCGCATGCTGATTTCCTGTACGCGGACATCAGCATGCGCATTAAAGGGATTCCCGTCTCGGCAAGAACAAAAAAGTTGCCTCGCTGAGACGGGAATCCCTTTAATGTGCATGCTGATGTCTGCGTACAGGACATCAGCATGCGCGTACTACTATTAGCGAAGTGAGCCGAACGCATCGTAGCTCACTTCGCGGCTTGGTGAATTACCCCCTAGATGGCTACTGTCGCATTTACTATGGGAATACTTAATGAGGTTTCACATTTTCTATGGGTATCCACTGTTTAGGCAGTAAAATAGAGGAATGGAATTTGCACACACGCGCAGGGAGGTATAGAACCCTTTTTCATTAAACCATCAATGCAGGTTACAAAACAGCAACTTTTCAGGGAGGTAAAAGCCATCCTTCGTCAGGCTGACGTGGTCGCGAATTCGCTATGGGGATACTGACATGGTTGTGAATTTGTTATGGGAATCATCTGTTTAGTCAATAAGGAGTAAAAAATCTGTGTAACCACCCAAAGTGATGAGAATTTTCTTTGACAGTTGAATTCTCACTTTGATAAATAACCC
>WMED01011933.1:0-15030 GCA_019650415.1 Pipa parva
CTTTGTAAAAATTAACATTTGTGTCATTCTCAAAACTTTTGGCCATGACTGTACATAGAATGTTTGTTTTTTGTTGAGGGCATTTTAAAACCTCCCTAATTTAACACTCAGGTAAGCAAATGCCAATCCTATACAAGGATGGTGATAAATATTTTAAATCTGCATTCCAAGTCTTGATAAATGTATGGTACTGTAACCTCTTTCCCAGAAGTATTGGAATATATGTAACTATTAGCTTTGTTATTGATTTTTCTCTTTTAATTTGAATGAGATAAAAACCTTGAACATTGTAATATCCAGGCTGTACTAATACTTGTAATTTGGTGTACTGTTTATAAATGTGTTCTGGAAGGTCAGTATTCCTACACAAGAAAAGTAGAATTCTGCGTTACTTTTTGGATTACTAAGGCTAATTTACTCAAATAGATGCAGTTACCTATAGCAACCAGGCATTTTGTTATAATCAGTTTTACATGCAGTTCACTGATCAAATCTAATTGCTGATTTGTTGCTATGGGTTACTGAACAGATCTTTATTTTGTAGCTTGTTTTTAATGTAGAGTGACTCTTTAAGAAAACTTTTTATGAATAATTAAATTGATTGTCTAAAAGTTGTATTTGAATTTACTAAGAATTATAATGTAAGAGGAAAAGCATATTTGCTACAAGCTTCTTGTGAGAAAAACATATGCTAACCCTTAAATTAATATATTCTAGAGACTACATTATCCTTTTGTTAGGGGAATGCACTTTTTCTGCAGAACAGAAGGTAATACATTTAAAATAAATATGCACTAAATCCAGGGAGTTGCTGTTTATTCAGTATAAGCCATCCATACCTGAAAATGTTCCATTTGAAATCTTAAGGCAAGGTAAAGTGTGCACCTTTTAACACTGAGGTTATATGGAATTCAGTTCCAGGGAACTCTTTCCTTCTTAACTAAAAGTATAAATTACATTGAAATTATCCAGAAATATTTTTATTTATAAAAGCATTTTTGGTAAGGCATATCTGTAACACTCCGACCAAAAGTTGATGACTACAGTCCAGTCAGAAAATGGACCCTGCATGGTCATTTCTGCCAGACTTGCAGGTGTAAAAATGATTTTTTAAAGAGAAATTTGAATAGAAAATTGTAATTGTGTTATCAACAATTGTGCTGCATTGTATTTCTGAACTTACAGCTATGAAACATTAACTTTAGTGTTCGCATACTGTACTTTTATGAACCTTGATGATAATGTGGCTATAGTACTGCTTTGGCACTATCCCCAACATGCCTTTTGTTACTGTTGAGGTGGAGGGGGGTCTTTTAGCCTGGCAACACTTTGTTTTCCTGTTTGCTTGTTACATAAAACATTTGTAATGAGCTGGACATCAGTAGTAAGTTAAAGGATTATTAAAACCAGAAAAAGAAAACATCTACAATGGTATTTTTGAATTCAAATTCTTTATGTATTGCATTGTAATCGTTTTTCCTCTTACATGCTTGAAGCGATTTATTATCGGTGAAGTAAACAATCCCCAGCTCTGTTCCTTTGTTTACTATGGAATTTTAGATGATGCATATAAAAGATGGCTGCAATTAGCATTGAGAAGGACAACACAAAATTGACTATAGCAACACAATTGGCAGCTTCCTCCTTCTTTTGTGCAATGGCAACTGATGTGTTTGCAAAATGAAGTGCACCCATTGGGTTCAGTAATAATTGCATCAAAGCTCCTTGATACATTTGCCTGCACACTGTTTACCACAGATGTTGGCACTTTGTTGCAGTTTACCACTTACAGCAAAGGGTGCAAGATACTTTGCTTATTCAGCATTAAACCAATGGAGGATGCTTTCATTCAGTTTGTTGGAATTTTGCTGCCACATCAAAACCCATAGTCTGCCATTGCCCTTAGTTGCTTTTTAACTGCTAGACTCCCTTCTAGATAGCAAAATGCAGTTTAGCACAATAATTTCTCCAGCAGGCAAGCCTGCTAATTGTATTTATCTGGTGAACCCTAGAGGAAGTCCTGATTCTCTTCATCTTTTCCACCCTCTTACTCTGGCTTATTAGGAAACCACCTCACAAGATGTGTCTTTGATACAGTACAAGGCTGTGACTAAAAATTGTGATTGTGAGAGACAAATTTTCTAACTCCAAGGCTACACCTAGCATTTTGTCACTGCACAGCCATATGTGGTCAAAACAAAACCGACCTCATAGAATTTATTGGTTCATTACTTGTGACCCCTTCACGTATTTTGCAAGCGATAAACTGCAACAAGGTTCACCTTCTATGAGTATTGTTGCTGTTTACATTACATGCGTCACAAGCAGTGGCCCATTGAAGTTTGAGGTGTGTATTTTGTAGCAGTGTTTAACCACATATAACTGTGCCATGCCAAAAGTCAGGCGTAGCTATAACCTAAATGAACCAGTAGTTCCTGCTGCCAGAAGGTTATTCTAATTGAGGGTTGATGATTATTGTGTGGAAAGAAGTATGAGCATGACTGTGAGTCTCTATGGGCCACCAATTTAAAAGAAATCAGATGCACATTATTTTATGAAAGTATGTGCATGCTGCTGACAAATTCTCTGTATGGCCTGATTTACAAAGGTAAAATCAGGAACTGCTATGATAAGTTACTGCTAGCACTTTTTATTAGCTTTTATGGGATAGTTACACTGACAATTGTTGCTTTGGAATGAAATTTGACTGCTACTTTTATTCATCCCAATAACCATTTTCAAATATAGCATTGAACTTAATGGAGTTGAACTGAAACTGAACCATCCTGCAATGGTTAATGTTATGCATTTAACATAACAGTTTTATGGTATAGCAGCTCCAGATTTGCCAGTGTAAAGTAATGCTAAGTAGACTAATACGCAGCTGAATCTGAGATGATTACATGCATGTAGGGCTTCCATCAGAAAGGAGGCCCCCCACTACCCCAGAATGACAGTGCACTTTTTTACAGGTCCCAGTATTTGCTATAACAAACCTGAATGAACATCTTTGGGAATAATAGTAACCTAATGTAGATGCTGTTGCTGAAAAAATAGATTATAATTTTATCCTGAAATTATATTTGTAGAATTGTCAGGTAGACATTGTACTGTATGGTTTTTATTGTGAACAGAATATGACAGATGAATCATCACAGAACAGACAGTGTATATGGTCTGCTGCAAAAATCAGTTCTATGTGTTTACTGGCCATTCACTGGCATTTAAACAAAATGTGCCTCATTCAAAGCTGGAAGTATCTTTGTAGCCCTATTTGTTGCTGCTCTACATCTGTTGTGCATCATATTGTATATGATCTTGCAGACCTCTGCCAGACGCTGCATTATACTGTATGAACATAGTAACCTCTAGTTTAAGGCTTTCAACTAAAGGATCAGGAGACATTTGTGAATTTCCAAGGGATTTTCCTAAGGCCCCAGCCTGCCTAAGACATGTTAATATAATAAGGTGTTCTATCATTATGTAATAGGACTCCTCTAATTTTGGGTTATCTTTTTGGTTTTCTCCACTGTGTTCATTAGAATGTTGACTTGCGGCCTTTTTAATTAAAGGGCTGAGGGCAAAAACTCAAACTTTACTTAGTGGAAATGCCCTAACCTATTAGGCAACATGATAGTGGTGGTACAATACAATTATTAGTTTATGTGGAAGCAGTGTTACTTAAATGGGATCCAGCCTGTAGTTGTACTCGTGCTGTAGAAATGGCTGCACAGATGTATATATTGTAGTACACATTCTGACATCCTTTCTCTGTATCTGAAGTCCTACAACTGCCTACATCTGCATCCCACCTGCCCATCTAACTTTGTTCAGTCATACAAAATGGAATTTCTGTTTCGCAGATTCTCATCATGTTTCCTGCCACTATCACACTCCTCTTCTTTCATTCCTCCTACACCTTCCCTTCTGTTGAAGGTAAACTTCCATTTTGTGTTAAACTTTATGAAGATGGGGTGTATGAGTGGCACATTGTAGGATACTGCATGTATATTTTATGAGGCTGTTCCATACAAAATAAATTGCTCTTACCCTCTCATCCATAAATTATGCAAGTATCCTTCCCAATCTCCCATCTCTTTATTATAGTTTACCCAGTCAGCTGTCCAATATGGCATCTCATGCTCTCCCATCTCATCTCAGCTTCTCCCTTAACTGTCAACCTGATCAGTTGATGGGAGGTACCAAATTAGCCCTAATAAATATATGGGGGAGGAGGGAGTTATTCTGTTTTTACAGAGGCTGTATGGAGTTGTTGAGGGAAGTGGGTGTAAGATTGGAGCATTGTATTATATTGCTTGCATATTTAGTGGAATAATTCCCTTTATATGTATACAGCCTTGTAATACGGAGATAGCACTGAAGATGTATTGTTTCTGGGAATGTTATGTGCTTGTTCCTGTGTCCTGTAAATCTGTTTTTAGCGCTCATAAAAAGAGTTAATATTGAGGTTTGCATAAGGTGTACACATATAACTGTAGAATATCTAGAAGATGCTCTATATGGCATTCATTATTTGTTAGTTTTATTCTGGTTTGTTGTTATAAATGGGAGTAATATTCTGTGCAGAAACATGTTAATTTCTGGATATTTTACAAAAATAAACATTTTTAATAAAAACAAAACTGCTTGATTATTTTGGGGCTAAATAAATGTACACGGTATGATGAGTGCAAATGGATGTGATAATCACACACCCACATTATTAAACAGTTACAGCAGAATTGATCAACAGGGGCAATTGCTTACAGAGGTCTAGTAACCCATAGCAACTAATCAGAAGTTTGCTTTCTTAATTCTCTTACCTCTCTACCAGTGAATGCTCTAACCTTATTGGTTGCTATGGGTTATTAGACCTCTGGAAAGATTGCTACTATTGATGAATTCCCATGTATATATTATAGAAAACATAATACAATTAGTTTGAGTAGTACTCAAATAGACAAAAAAATGTGTTTACATCACTATAGTTGTATAGGCAACTGTTTTGATTCAAAGCTTATATCTGCTAACTTGAGGTACTGTGGGAAATGTAGATCTGCATTGTTCTAAAGCATTTCCAACCTCCTAAAATTCAGTGAGACTTTGGAAAAAACAGAGAGCTCTTGAAAAATATCAGTTTTTATAAAGTATTTTATTTTGCCTTTGGCTATGTACCAGAAGTGATTTAGAGGAGTTTTAAAGGAAATAGATGGCCATAGCAATTGGATTTTATATTGTAATGGCCTGAAAAGGGATTTTCAGGGCTTCTCTTTTAAAGATATTAACCTATGAAAAACTCCTGCTTTTTGATTGCAATCTGATTATAACCAGTGAAATGTGTAGCATGTATCTAGATAAATTAGAATCCATGGAAAACATTTATTTTAGTTGTGCAGTTTTAAAGTAATGATATGGATTGATGCTCCCTACAGCATCACTGGGAACCTTCTTCCATACCTTGTATAAAAGTAGTGTGTCCGGGACCTCATGCTTTTTTTATGGTCATGCAGTTCTTTGATGGTTAATTGATATCTTTATAATTTACAAAAGGGATAAATTATACTATATATAAAATACACACGCTGCTTGGGTGGCTGTTCACTAAAAGCATATTTCACTTGATATACAGGGTGGACCATTTATATGGATACACCTAAATAAAATGGGAATGGTTGGTGATATCAACTTCCTGTTTATGGCACATTAGTATATGGGAGGGGGAAAACTTTTCAAGATGAGTGTTGACCATGGTGGCCATTTTGAAGTCGGCCATTTTGGATCCAACTTTATTTTTTCCATTGGGAAGAGGTTTATATAACACCAAACTTATTGAGAATTTCACAAGAAAAACAATGGTGTGCTTGGTTTTAACAACTTTATTCTTTCATGTATACAAGTTTATAACCATCTATAAAATGTGTTCAAAGTCCTGCATATTGTTTTGAACTGTCAATGCAACCCTCTTCTCCCACTCTTGACATACTGATAGCAACACCACAGAAGAAATGCTAGCACAGGCTTCCAGAATCTGTTGTTCCAGATGCTGCACATCTCGTGTCTTCACAGCACAGACAATTGCCTTCAGATGACCCCAAAGATAAAAGTCTAAGGGGGTAAAATCGGGAGACCTTGGTGGCCATTCAACTGGCCCACGATGACCAATCCACTTTCCAGGAAACTGTTGTTTATGCACTGAAGATGGCACGTTCCCTGAGTTTTTACAGCAAGATGGTGCACCAGCACATTATGGGTGTCAGGTCCGAGCATTCCTACATGAACAGTTTCCTGGACCTACATTCTGCTTTGATGTATGTTTGGCTATTTATTTATCTAATTTTCTCCAAGCTGCAGTTCTCTTCAGATACAAGTATTTCCTAATGCATCTGAATAAATTTAGAGTATACCATTTACACACATTTTTTTTATCTTAAGTTCTTGAAAAAAATTATGGTTAATTGATTTCCAAATCCAGATAAAAGGGTGTTGCCACATTTTGTAGAAACTGAACATCTGTTCTTAACAGGACTCTTATTAGGTTGAACCACAGTGAATGGGTTATTTGCAAATAATGCCTGAAACTGACCCTCTCCAATATTTAAAGGGACTCTAATGCCTGCTGCAAAACAGCATTTAAATAATTAGCCACCATGCACACTATGTAATAAAACTAAAGAATCAGGGAGTTATTCATTAAGGTGAGAATTCAACTGTCGATTTCCCAAACAGCAGATTCCATGAGCAAATCCGTGATTGTGACAATTTCCCCTTTGTAAAGTCGCGACTGTGACAAATTTTAAAAGTTGCGACTACGACAATTTTCCATAGTAAAGTCGCGACTGCGACAGTAACAGTTTATTGTGACTGCCTTTAGCTGGTGAATTCACACCTATATGCAACAATTCGGACTTTAGTGAATAACCCCCTTAGTATTTTTTCTTACCGTAAGAGCAGCATTACTGCTTTACTGCTTAAATGTTTGCCAAATGAATTTAGAAAAGGTGTACACCTGATGAAGGGAGGCGGTTGTCCCCTGAAATGTTGTGTAAACTTGTTCTGCAATAAAATGTGGATTTCAATTTGATATAACATGGTGAGCAGCCTAGATTTATTTGCAATGCACAAGACCTTAATACAGCCCTGCAATTATTTTAAAATAAGAATTTATTTTATCTGTTGAGAAATACATTGTGATGTATTGCACTGCTCCATGTAATGGCAAAGGCTTAAGCTATGGTATGTCTTTGCTTAGAAGGTCATATGAAACCAACTGGAAGTCAGTAGGTTAAACCAATGTAAAGTAAAACGAAAAAAACGAGGTAAACAAAACAGATATTATTTAAGAGCTTGCATTATTCATTTAGCACAAGGCACTATGAGTAATTTAGCTTACTGCATTTTCATAAAGCAGAAGCGGTGATAAAAATACAAGGATTAAGTTATGTGCATTTCAGGTTTGGGATCTAATTAGTGCATGGATTTGTCACTTTGTCGACGGCACAGGCAAATCATACATAAAAAAAACAAATTATACTAAAAAAGTTTGCTTAGCATTTAAAACTTGTTATCTCCTCAACCACATAGCTTTGGGTATGGCACAACTGCAAGGTCTTTGTCGCTTCTATTATGGAATACTAAATATAAACTTTCTGTCCCATGTACCAGCAAGTACAAAAAAACAGATAAACAGTGATGCTAGACACACTGCCACATTTACTTCTGGAGTGCAACCTACACTCTGATGTGGCTTGCTCACTATTGTCACTATCTTCAAACTGAGGTAGACTCCGGATGAAGCTGGTTCCCTGCAACATCAGTAGTATGGAAACTAATACTGAGTAAAAGTTCACTCACACCATTTTAGGACCCAGGACATTCTGTTGTAGGAACAGCAAGGCACTGTTGCCTATGCCAAGGCAAAGAACACAGCACAGCAACAAATATGACAAAATAATCAGATAGGCAACAGTCAGGGCGTAAGATCAGTTCAAAACTTAGTGAGGACTGAGCAAAGCTGACTTAACTAAATGGATGCCTTCTAAATACAGGTATATTGAAACAGAAACATTACTGCTCTTATAGATCTTCATACTGTTTTAAAGATGGGGGAGCGGGCACTAAGGTACACAAGTACTTACACAGAGGTAGTATTTTAAATCGCTTATTACAGAAAGCTCTCCTTGAATATGGTCCAAAGACATTGTGACAGAACAAGTGTGAATAAACACTATGTAGATATTGTAAGTTCCAAGTTTCAAAACAATTTATATTTACTACATAGTAGTAACCCTATAAATTTCAAGCTCCCAAAATCAGAGGCTAGTTATTTATAGCTTAAATAGCTAACTAACTTCTGCTTACAATGTATTCTGTAAATCTGTGATACCAGACTACTTTACATTTGTTAAGTAAGATTCCATTTGGCACCTGTTGGTGTGGTTCATTTGACCTAGCAGTTGCTGGTATTTGATTGGACTTGTGTTGGTTCAATCTACTGCAGGTGCACTCGAAATTCTAATTATTACAGTTGATCATAAAAGTTAAAATTGTGGATTTTCAGTAATGCCTTATTTAGGAAGTTTTATAACTTGCTTGTAATAGGGCTGATTTTTAGCCAGGTATTCAAAAAAATGTGGACCCTTTAAAAATAATTGTTTTTTATAAGTGTGATGTTTTTCACTTATTCATCAATAAGATAAATGGTCAGATTGATGAACTAGACATATCCCTGTTAACTATTTTCCACGTCCCTGGCCATCCATCCTTCCAAGGTAAGCCCACCTTCCACAAGAGATATTAAAACAGTCTGCTGCAGGAGAATAGTGCCAGTGCCAGAACAGGATTCAGAATCTGCACTTCTGTGTCAGTAAATAAAGAAAATATGCTTCTGCTTCAATATTAAAAAAACGCTGATCAGGTAACCCCGACGTAACTTGAAAGTCCTCTCCTCACTCCTTTCCTGTCCCAGTGCCTCGAGAAACAAACAGAAATCCAGAAATAGTGAAATCTCATTTATTATAGAAGAAAACTTTGTTAAAAAAAAAATTCAGCTTTCCTTTTAAATATATAAGCATATATGGTATCTGTAGTTCAATCTCTTTTCCCAGAAATGCAATACATTTTGTCTACCATAAGGCTTTCTCAAGGATATATAGATGTTCTGGAGTTGCCAGTTAAATCCCCGGCTTCTCCTCAATATACTAGAAGTGATGTCAGTAATAGTAAAAATGTTCCCTGTTTTAAAAGAGTTAAGGGGGTGATTCACTAAGGTGCGAATTTGACTGTCAAATGCACAAACAGTAAATTTCCATAGCAAATCTGCTACAATTTCCCCATTATAAAGTCGCGGCAATTTTTTAATGTTAAGATTGTGACAATTTTCTCATAATAAAGTCGCGACTGCGACAATATCCTCATTATAAACATGTGACTGCGACAGTAGCAGCCTATTGTGACTGTCTTTATCTGGCGAATTCACACCTATACGCAACAATTCAGACTTTAGTGAATAATCCCCCTTTAAATTGTTTTACTTTATGTTCTGTTGAATGTCTGCAATGCTTTGCAGAGTTTACACCCAAAATAACCCAATGCAGTCATTTATCCATGGGATGCAGTCATTTATCTGGGAGATACTTGATTTGGTGCTAATACATTCTTACATTCTTTAAATTGAGTGTTCTCTTAGATGTTATATTGAATCCTTAGCTGGAAGTGTTTGATCGAGAATAGGATTTGTTTGTAAAATACCCCAGTACTTATTGATGAACCTGCTAATTTGCCTACTCTCAGTACTAAAACCTGTGAGGAATCTAACTATATCCTGAACTGTTTTATCCCCCTTTTTTTTTTTTTTAATGAGATCCAATTTATTTCAGTTATCTGTTGTTACACTTGACTGGCTTAGTTGAGAAATAGAAAAACCTTTCTCAGAGAATCTTGCCAACATTTCTTCACTTTGTTCTTTGTATATTACTGGATCTGAACAGTTTCTTTTATTACAATCTACCTTCTTTTTAAACATTCTAGTATCAACCCTTCCATTTTGTGCATAAATTTGCAGATCCAGGAAACTGATCTTTTTACTTAACTGAATCAAGGATCTATATTATTTTGTCCTCTTTCTGATTCAGATCCTCAATAAAAGCCTTCAGGGAGTTTTCATCACTGTCTCAAATTATTAGGACATCATCAATATAGCTCTTCCACTAAATGAGTTCTGCTGGTCTTTTCTCATCCAAGATGCTACTTTGTTCCCAATTATACATAAAAAGATTGTTGACTAGGGGCAAACTTAGTCCCCATAGCTGTGTCACATATTTGAATAAAGAATTCCAAATGAAAAATGAAAAAAATTATGCATAAAAATAAATTTAATACCCTTTAGGATAAATTATTTTTTGATTATTTTTGGAATTTCAGAAGATTTTTCTAATTGCAGAGAACAGTGTTTAATTGCAAGCTGTGATTCTCAACTGAATTTAACTTTTAAAGGTGCATTGCCACTGTTATAAATGTGAGTGAATTGTATTATTACTTTATTAAAGTTTATTAAGATAATCTGCACTATCCAAGTTTTTTCTTGCAATTAAGCACCGTTCTTCTTGGAACAACATCAACAACTGTCTGCTACTGATATCTCCAGTTAAAGTCACATGACAAGATATCCCATTGTGAGTGCAAACCTATTAATTTTATATCCAGCTGTACGCTAAATTAACTGTACTATATAGCATTTTCTTTAAGGGCAGCGCATTTCCTCTGTCTTTTTTTGGTGTGTGCGAAAACATGTGGGCCGGAGAGGTCTTTGCTGTCTGCCCGTCCAGGAATCTGCAATGAACTCTATTTGATGCGCCTGGTCTTACTTTCTTCTTGTTTATAATGTATAAAGTATGTTTTGTTCTTTACTGTTATGCTTTGTTTCAGTATTTCATATATAAAAATAATGCGACAATCTGCTTCACAGCTCGCTATGCCCATAGGGCCTATAATTGTACTAAGACAAACAGAATACCTTTCCCCAAGAGACCTCCATTTGCTCACTGGGACAGCAGAGCCTCAGACAAATACAAAAATAATCTGAAACTTCCCATTGAAAAGAAAAGTAAAGAACACTACCACTCTTCAAAACAAAACAACCAAAACCACTCTTAGGGCGAAATTTTCTAAAATCATAAAATTGTTTTACTTTTTCAGCTGTTTTTCACCTGTAAAACAGACAAAAAGGTAAAAAAAAAACATGTTTTTGACCTTTTTTCCCCACTTTTTGACTGTTTTCCGTCATTTTTCATCTGAAAAATGAGCAAATCATTTATGATTTTAGTAAATTTCACCCTTAAATTAATTTCTTGGAATGCTGAAAGCCTAAACTCTCCAATAAAATGAAAAAAGTACTGAGCCATATGCATAAAACCTGCCTGGACACAGTATTTTTCCAGGAGACACATTAGCTTTCTATATGTCCAAACTCCCTAAATCCTCCATGGATAAAAGACCGAATTACTAGACAAATCCAGAAAGAGTCAACACCAAACAACCCAGGATCCAGGACTGACCTTCATTACAGAGCAATTGATTGATTCACCTGGAGGTTTCAAAGCCCAGTGGAGAAACAAATTACATTCTATTCTGATCCACACAGGATGTTCTCATGCATTGACTACTTCTTCATACAAAACACACAAACTCCAACAATACACTTTACAAAAATAGTGGAGTTAGCCATCTCAAACCACACTCCAATACTGCTCGACCTTAACATTAACCTTAAAGTGTGGATAAAAGCAAACCAGGTAATGATGTATGTGGGTAACAATGGTCCACCTAGTGATACCTTGCCATTCTTGTTCCATATCCCACATCTTCCTGTCACATGACCTCCCTTTTCTTGTCCTGCTACCTGGTGGCAAAATGTACATTTGTCAGCTGCAAATTCAGAGGACAATGCAAGACATACTCCCCAGTGACAAATGTGAAATATATAATACATACAGTATTCAAGTTACAAATGCAGAACTTAGGTAACCTAATTAAGGCAGAGTCAGCATACATGAGGTGCTTCCAGTGAAGCTGCAGTCTGACAGATGGGAAATGAAGGAGCCTCATCTTGCTTCTGCATGCTTAAACTGAATGCAGTACTCTACCTGCTTTAAAACTGTGGTCAAGTACAGTGTATTAATTTACTGGACATTTTGGTCAGTACCATGGACATTAATCATAGTGGTCAGTTTTGAAAACAGCATGTAAATACTTCCACATCATATTACAGAACCTGTGAACTGGGAGATACCCAGAAATCTGGCATCATTTTATATTGTCAGAATTTTTTATTATCAATGAATATATCGTAAATATCATTGGACAGTGTAAAAGTTTTAATTAGAATATAGGCACTCATCAATATGCTAAGCAAACTGCTTAACATCTGTGTAGAATTAATAGGCATAATTACACAGTACAACATGCCTATGATCAGTGCAGATTGTTCAGTGTATGTATATTTATATGCACTGTTGTGACTTTATTATCCAACTAAAGATTATTTGAGTCATGATATTGTGCAAAATGACCATTGATTGCCAGGTTATAAATACTCAGCAACAGTTTTCAGAGAACATTCATTAGCAGTGTATAGAAACTAAGTATAATTACAGATTGCAGACCGCTTATTGTAAATGTATAGATATATTAATGATTGTTACAGTGTACACTGTGATCATTATGGGCAAAATCATACCAGCAATTCTATATATATTTGATTTTTTTTTAAGACATAACTCAGCTTTTAATTTATCACAATTCAGATTTTTTTATGTATTATCCCATTATTTCTACATCGAAAGGAAAAGATGCAACAACAGTGTGATTGCTTATTTATCAAGTAATGAATTCTACTGGATCTCTGCCACAAGGCATAAAGCTACAAATGTCTGAATGTTAAATAGGAAGCTCAGCCCATCTTTAAATGGATATCTTTTTGCTAAAGGATCAGAAAATACATCTGAGTCAATATGAATAAAATAATTCTTTGTGCTGAATTAATCATGCCTGTAGCACAATTTTTTACATAAATATGAGCATTTTAGAAACATTACTCAAACACTTCCATTACAAAGTCTGTGACCTACAGTACTAACTATGCTGAGTGCACCTGCAGCTGATTCAACACACGCAAGATCCTTTCAAATATAAGCAAACAGACCCTGAAAGAACAAAGGAGACTAACATGGAATCCTTCTAAGAGAGTTTATATTAGGAAAGTATCAATGTACATTTTTTTGCATTGTAACTAAGAGTTTACATTTATTAGTCAGTTGCGGTGTTCATATGTATGTAATAGAGTTAAGCACCGTGTTAGCCATAGATATAAGCAGAGATAAGTACAGTAGAGTATAGGTGATACCTTTTATTGGCTAATGGAATGGATGGTAAATGCAAAGCTTTCCACACTACTTAGATCTCTTCCTCAGTCAAAGTATTGAACAAAAAAACAAACAATTCTTAAGAATGATAATTTTATACAGAAACAGGTGCACCATAGCAAAATGGAAGGCCAAATGGAATTACCTGTGGCAGCACATTTTTGTAGCTACAACTACAGCATAGAGGACCTAAGTATTGTATTAAAGGGTAACTTTCCACCCAAAGTGACAGAAAAGAATGGGAAGTTAAATTCATGAAATTATCTAACACCCTCCACAATGGCCTTAACAGGGACAAAAGTTTTATGCGGAACTATGTCCTGGATTAATATTTCACTGCCATCCTATCTCTATTCCCCAGTTACAGACTAAGGAAGAGACATTTTACATTCCAAAAGCCACTGAGTCTGTAATGGCCCCACACTTCACACCTATGGACTAAAGGCTCAATTAACCCTCTCCTACAGTTTTCCTCATACTGCAATTTGGTGTATTGTATGTATGTATAATTTTTTTTTTAAAGTATTTCTTTATTGCGACATACATGAGTAAAAACAGAACAATCATAACATTTTCAAGTAATTGGTCAAATGTAAGAATTATTTGGCGGTATCTAGTAACACTTGTAATGGTAAAGATTTAACAGTTACATTCCATTATGTTTAACATTTTCTATAATATTCTATACCATCAATAACTTAGATATTGATCTAGTATTCTGTGGGAAGTTTCCATTCCTTTCTCTCTTTGGTATACTATATAGATGATGATATAAATTCTCTGTTACCTTCTAAGGTAATGCTAATACTCACTTATTGTTCTGCTATAATAAGAGGGTAATGGCCGCCCTGCCCCCAGGGGACCACTTCTAAGCTAAAAGATTTGTTCAATTAATTTATTGGATTGTGACCAAGTAGTAATTGTGTATTGTACCAGGCCGTAAATTGAAATTGTGATTTTAGTTGGTTTTTGATGTTAATTGGGAGCTTTTTGATATATTGCTTCCAAGTATTGAAGAAAGCATTTATTGAGGTTTCCCTTGATATTAAAGTGTTCAGCCAGTCCATTTTGAATAAAAATTTAATTCTGCTGTGAATCGTTTCGATAGGGGGAAATGTTTATTGGATCCAATGGGATAGGATGGCTTTTTTGGTGGCTGCCGCTATTTTTATGAGGAGATGTTTTTCAGCTGTTTTGAATTTCTGTTTTTGCTTTTGGTTAAATATTGCCCATTCTGGAGTTGATTCTATTTTGAGCAGTAATTCATTTTGGCAATATTTTTGAATTTCTTTCCATATTGTTTGTATATTTGGGCAGCTCCATAGACAGTGAAAAAGATCCGCCTCCGATGTATGACATTTTGGGCATTCTGATGTGGATAGAGTCCCCATCTGGAAACGCTTGATTGGAGTAAGATATGTCCAATGTAGGGTTTTAAATGTTAGGTCGTGGTACATGCTTGATACAAGAGATTTGTCTGATTGTAAAGTGGCTTGCGTTATTTGTAATAGAGTGACATTGGGGAAGTGTTTTGTCCAATTTGCAATGCCCTTCTTAAGGTTAGCCCATTCTTGTGGTGGATTTGCAGCTTTATAGATATCTTTTGTGTTGC
>WMED01011934.1:2300-15029 GCA_019650415.1 Pipa parva
GGTAAATGGTAATTGGAGTACATTTGTAAAAAGATTTCAAAGGTTCTACAGGAAAATAATGTACTCCTTTTAAACAGATCTTATAATTAGGTTCAAGAAATGAATTGACATACCAGTCGTCATCAGCTAAAATCATTTATCTAAAATGAATTATTCACCTTCAAAGGCAGCAAATTCTATTCTAATTTACAGCATTTAATATTATTATGGTTGTCTTTGGCTCTATAACTTTAGGAACCGTCAGTATAAATCAGGAGTGTTTATAGTTCAGCTTCTTGTAAAGTGATTTGTTCATCATTAATAGCCCTACAATACTCCATTAGTATCCTTTAGCAATGGACAGCGCGTTGTAAGTTGTATGAACTCACTAAAATAATTGCTGGCTAAAGCTATGTGCAATTTGACGGATCAGTATTCTGCATCTATGCGTATGTGGACTTTTTATGCATTCATGGAATGAGGCAGGATACAGAGTGGCTTTATCTACACAGCAGGTAAAATTTAATATGGGTGCAACCCTACTTGCTGTTCTTTCTAAAAAAGGGTTACATTTTGCTACTGACCATTTATGTGATCAAGCAAGTTTTTAACTTTGGTTTAACAGAATTCCCAGACCTTTCAATCAAGTCCCCCGACTCCTATAAAACTGAAATGCAACATTGGAAGCTTTGGATAGGGAAGTGGCTTCTGGAAAGAAGTGTCTTTAACTGAAGGGCTGAAAATAAGTAAATAATAGACACCAATAAACCATAACATTAATACCACTGTAGGCGGTGGATATAACCTTGATTAACTTGTAACAATGGCATGTGTAATGGGAAAGTAGATATTAGGCAGTAAGTAAATAGTCACTTCTTGATGTGATGGAAGCAGGAAAAATATGTCCAGATCTGGGCAACTTTGACAAGGGTGAAACTGTGATACTTACTGGATCACAGTTTTCTATATTGGCCAGTCATGGGCTATTCCAGATATGAGACACGTAGTACCTACCAAAGGTGGTTCAAGAAATGATATCTGGTAAACTGGTGACAGGGTTATGGGCACTCAAAGCACACTGATCCATGGAGGTCCAAGCTGACAGTTTACATGATTTAAAAGATCTACTGCTAATTTCTTGGTACCAGATACCACAGGACACCTTCAGAGGCCTTGTGACATACACTGCATCACACAGGGCAATCTACAGAATATTAGCGAGATTTTTAATGTTTTAATATTATGGCAGTATGATATAGATTACAATTTATTTATTTTTTTTGTGAACTTTGCCAATTCTTAAGGCAAATAACTTTAAATTGTTCAATAGTTGAATAATAACAATTTCACGCTGTGTTTTTTGTACCAAAATTAGATTCACAAATGTTTAACTTCTCGGCAAAAGCAAACTGAAAGTTGATAAAGGAAGTCGAGTAGACAGTGTAGTTTGTAGTTTAGTTTTATTACTGTACTGGTTAAATCCCAACAACATTTTTTTTTTATTTCATCTGACAGAACATCTTGCATTAAAATAAAATTAGATGGAATCTTCTCTCCTTAATACAAGACTAAACTTCCCCAATCGAACACAAAGTGCATAGTTTTGTTTATAGAACGCCTCTGGGAAGATGCCTTGGAATCATTTCTGCAAAGCATGAAGTTGAAAAGGCTTCCAGGATAGGATAATACCAAAAGCATCCCATAAACAAATAATTGGGTTAAGATTAAAATACTGAATGTGGATAGTAGAACACAATACCATTGTATGAATACAGCTTTGTATATGACTAAACACCCTAAAACAGATTCATGATACAGTAGTTTGTCTATTTTTACCAAATAGAACATATTACAGAAAATTTAGTGTTAAAAAATTAGCAAAATGAAATTGTACAAAAGAAAATCATGAAAAGTGCAATTGCAAATCATCCTCCAGTTTAAGGGACCAGTAGCACTAAAATGTATCCTGAATGTACTCATCGGTCAGCAAAAATTCTACCCCACTTAGGGCAAAATTTGTTAAAGACGGAAAGACCGGCTGGTTTTTACCGAGAGAAATCTCATTTTCTTCTCTCGAGATTGAGTTTTCAATTTTTTTTCCCCATGGAAAATTAGCCACGCTTTACATTAGTAGCACGGCTACCTTTCCATGGAAAATCCAGAAAATTCGGGATCGCGAAACTTGATCTCGTTATCTCGTACGAAATCTCACAAGAATAAAATGAGATTTTGCTCGGTAAAGTCGGAAAGACCCGGAGCGGTCTTTTCAACTTTAATAAATTTCGCTTTAAAATGTGTATTGTAATTTTGAAATTGTATACATTTCTCTTGGTTAGGAATAGGCAAGTGTTATGTATATTTCTGGCTAAACTCAAAGGCATCAAATAAACAAAATTGTGTTTTGGTTGAGGAAAAAATCCCTTTAAAAGTACAAGGTATGTCAATGTATTTTTTTTGTGTTACTGGTCCTTTATCCATTACTTTTTTTGGTACTTTTCAAAATACATAAATTCTAAATGATCATAGTCACCTAAACTTGTGTTTTACTTATTTTCTCCAACAGGAAATGTCATAAAAATGTTTAAATCAACAGATAAATGTTATATTGGTATTATCTATACAGGTATATAGAGATATATATATATATATATACCGTTGTTATGAAATAAACCGATGACAATTGATATTATAGTTCCAATACTGCTGTATTACTGTTGCCAAAACTGCTGAAAAACGATTGGAATAATATGCAGTTTAACTTGAATTAGTCACATTTATAAACATACCAAAACAATATATATCGCTACCTATCCAGTTGTTCTCTACAGCAAATCAAATCAACTGAAAATGTAAAATAAAAAAAATTGTTTGACGTTGTCCTTGGGAAAAAAGGCCAGAAGCAAAACTGAGGCTACATGAGAAATGTGACTTACCGTTCTTATGTTCTGTCTGCAAGGACAACGGGTGGCACTTTTAGGCACAGAACGAAATATTTACATTATGTATAATAATGCGTTCCAACCACCTTCTAGTGCAAAACTCAGGTGGGGATCACAGCTGTGTGAGAGGGAAAAAAGGATTCCCCTTTTAAAAAGAAACACAAAAAAAGTGTGTACAAGTAGACCAACAGGGCATTGGTCCATTTCAAACTCACAGTGAGCAGCTTACAAGCAAGTTTTCAACAGTGCTAGGTAGATGGCTTCAAAATTTTCTCTCCAAACCAATACAATAGATTTACACTTCCATTTCTACCAGATGTTAATAAAGTTTTCTGTTTTATTTTTCTAGCAGTAAAAGGGATACTCCAGTTCATTATTTGAGTCATATAACATATATCTTTTTTTTCTTTTTTTTTTCTTTTACTTTAAATAGATTTTTATGTTTTCACGTATTACCATCACTACTAGGAAAACACCAAACTTACAGGACATTAGAAGCTAAGGATTCCACCCCAGCGTTAACAGTTAATAAATACTATGTTAAATAGGTTGTTAAATTGTCTAATTATCTCTTTTTTTTTTTTTTTTTTTTTTTAAATTATCACTAAATAATACCATAATAAATGACAAGATACCATAATGTTAAATAGTTGTTAATAGGGGTATTATTGCTGACACTAGCAAGCAGCAAATAAGGGCACAGAAAGTCTAATCACCAGTAGAATGAAGAGAGAACACTGTAATTCACAAAAACACTGCCTTTGTCTAGAATAAAAAATCCAAAGCAGTATAATATCAGATCAATAAGTCACCACTTGGCTGAGCATATGGATGAAAGTTGAGTTTTTATTTTGTTTACGGACATTAGACTGGACATGGTCGAAGTTTATAAGTAGTAACAATACCAATCTTCCAGTTCAAGTAAATAAATGCAATATGTAAGGAATGTTTAATGCTCTCGTAATTAAAAAAATATCATACCCTAAAAATATCCCGAAGCTTATTACATCCAGGCAATATTTCTGTCGTTACATTTAAATAAGGCCCCTGTCTTGGCCACTTGAAATTCATTCCAAACATTGAAAGGAGCATGATCTAAGACTTGCATAAGTGATTTTAGATCACCAAGCAAGGTATGTATTCTGTACATCTGCCAAGCAGTTATATTCTTTCTTCAAGTGCAATAGACTCCATGAAAGTATGGGTCCATGCAAAGAACTTCTCAGGACTTTCATTTTCCTGCAGCCGAACAGCTAAGAAAAGATGGCGCATTGTGATCTCACGTCTAACACTAAACTTTTATTTTTGAGTATCAAACTTCCCATTTAAACATACATTGTTTATAACAATAAAAATGAACCAGGTTACGAAGGATAGATTTTGGTATTAGGTGCCATTATGGATTCCAACAATTGGGCCTAGTCTACAAACCACTAGAATGACAACCATATGTCCATGGGTTAATGCTGCCCGATTTTGACATAGTAATGTATTAGCAGGGGCATTGCTAGGCCTTCAAACTCAGAACATGTGCTCTAGGTCTTATTCTCAGTTGCCCCAGGTCTCTGTGAACCTTTCCCATTCAATCAACTGCTGGAGGGTTAGAGCACTTGTACAGTCAGTGTAGACAAAACAGTGAGAGATTTAAAAAGTTAGTAAACGGCTAATGAGACTTCTCCCATTTTTATGATAATGCTCTGTCTGTGTGCATCTGCCCTGGGTCTCATGAGAATTTAACATTTCTGTGTATTAGCACACTATAGGAATTACACATCTAGGTGCAATAATAGTATCTTACATTATTGCCCCTTTTGCTGCTCTATTTAATGGTCACATACTGTTTTCATCACCATTATAAAATCTGAAAACAATAGGAACTAAGAAACACGTTTTTAACATGATGAAAAGGGTGATAGTAGTAAACTGCCATTTAGATAATCTAACATAAAACAAGCCTGAAAGCAGGCTAATTCAGAATAATGCTGTTAGCACCTGCTAAGATGTTTCCTTGTTTGTGTAATATAAAATGAAATATTACACATAATACGGTATACTAAATATAGTGTATATATGCATGTATATAAAAAGTATACATTGAGATGTATTGATATACTATTAGTATTTTATACAGTAATTATATGATGGGGCAATGATCAAGTATTGATGACTTGTTTAGGTGACAACAGAAATACTGTGTATCACGGTTGGAGAGAAGGGCACTACACACATATCAGAACCAGTAGAGCAGTTTACTAATGCACTGGTATTTTCTGAATAGAGAAAACTGCGTTGTTGCTCATTTCTCAACTGTACAGTTACTGATCAAGTTATTATTTTTCTTCCTACAGATTCAAGCATGGAATTAAATCACCCCCTAACTTGATGCAGGACATGAGTGTATCTGCCTATTATCAGTCTAATAAATTGTAACTTGTTGAATATTAATCTAATAAATAATCTAATAAATTGTAACTTGTGAAGCATTAAACAGGCAATAGATATTTTTAGATTTCATGACCACAATGTGACAGATATATTTAGACCAAGGAATCAATGCTACTGCTCCTGCATAAAACACAGGCAGCAATGGAGGCACTTATCTAATAACCTGACCTGGAAATCTAAATTTAATCACTCTTATCTTAGGTCCTTTTTTGATTTTTAATAAAAAAATTTTAACGATGTACATTGCTATATCTCTCAGCTGGTTGCAGTGTCCAACTGGCACACCAAGACATGGGAATTTCCTGGTTGGCTTAGGCCTTAGTGGACCCTCCTGGAAGGGGTGGTGATGGTGGTGTTATTCACTAAGGTGCGAATTTCGATTGTTGAATTCTCAAACAGCGGATTCCCATAGCAAATCCACGACCGCAACAATTTCCCCATTGTAAGTCACGACTACGAGAATTTTCCATAGTAAAGTCGCTACTGCAACAATATTCTCATTATAAAGACACCACTGCGAAAGTAGCAGTCTATTGCGACTATCTTTAGCTGGCGAATTCACACCTTTACGCAACAATTCGGATTTTAGTGATTAACTCCCCCTGCAGTTCCACACTGTACTGTCATGGTATATTTCTGGGCGTAGTATGAAAAGAGTAAGAAAGTAAAATATAGAGAATAAGGAAGGACATAATGAGAAATAAAAGAAAGTGTTCTGCAATGGTGTAGCCTCTGGTCTGTCTTTTTCTGGAGGCTACAGATTTCCACCATTGGCTAGTGGCAA
The DNA here is from genome assembly GCA_019650415.1 of Pipa parva. Taxonomy (NCBI): domain Eukaryota; kingdom Metazoa; phylum Chordata; class Amphibia; order Anura; family Pipidae; genus Pipa; species Pipa parva. The sequence continues at coordinate 8,448 of WMED01011934.1, forward strand.
TAATACACCTCTACATCTCAACCGGGCACCTGGGGCTCTTGTGCCCTTCTTCTTTTATTTCAAAGTGTTGATTGAAAACTATTTAAAGGGGACGATGGCTGTAATAGATATATATCTATCATGTTCATCTATGTTGTTGTGGCTATTTAATACATTAACAAATAGTCTTTATTCTTTGTTTTTAACATATTTTTATGTATTCATGTTTTGCTGCCTCAGCCAATGTTTTCTTCATTCACTTTTTTTAGTTGTGACAATTCCAGAAAATATTACAAATTCGCAAATCTACAAGAAAGAAAGACAACCATGTAATCTATCAAACCAGTTCAGCTGGCCAAATACACCCCTATTTTTGTAAACTGTGAAAGAGCTTCGGTTTTGTACACTATGATGCTGATGCACAGACAAAACTACAGAGGAAGCTGTCCCTGATAGGTGGAGAATAATGAAAACTTAGCTTTAGGTTCCCATAATCTGCCTGTTTCCATATATCAGTTTTAATACTGATTGTTCCTAACCATGTCATATTATGACTTAGCCTTCCCAAACAAAAATCTCCCCTTCCTGTTTTTGATACAACAGGCTTTGTAGACCTTTAACTAGCTAGGACATAATCACCATAAAATATATTTCTTTTGGCACCAAATATATTAAATGCTATTCTGAATATGGGCAAATATAAAAAAAAAAAAGCTTTCTTTTAAAATAGGAATTTTCCTTCTATTAGAAATAAATGTACGTACTGACTCGCTCCAAGAAAAATAGAACAATTTGATTATTGCGCTCGCATGAAGTGATTTGATGGGACATCAGAAATATAGTATAACAGTATATTTGATGACCCGGTGTCTCACGTGGTATATTCCTGATTCTTAAAAAATTCATCACTAGTGTTAAATATCATGTGAGTGCAACCTACTGACTACAGGTATTTTGCTTTTTTTTTATACCACATCTTGGGACTATGAAACATTATTACTTAATAGGGTGTGTGGAAGGAATAATATTTGTATCCAGTGACTTTTTTCCAACCCTGTTATTGTAGGTGGGCAAGCAGGGTTGACATAACTTTTCCATATATAAAAATGATCATTTGTACCATTATCTTACAGTTTCCACTAGGAAATTTAAAGTAAAATGACCTGGTTCTGTTTACATGATAAAATCTGTACTATGGGCGAGCAATTCCTTGGGTATGTGGATGAGAAAGCTATTTCTATTGTGATTCGGTTAACAGATGTACTAGTTTACATACACAAAGAATATTCTTCATTCAAACCTGTTAAATTAACCATTAGCCTTATTTAGGAATGATCAGTTTTCTGTATTTACTACAGTTACATTGATGCAACCTTGAAAAGTAAAGGAAACACACAGCCTGTCACTCACTGACTGATATTAAACTACAATTCTTCCCATTCCCCAGGTAGTTGGATGGCTGAACAACCACTAGGACAGGGACACTCTGGCTGTTTTGTATCTGAGCTTTTAATTATGCTCATTAATGTTTATGGTGCAAAAAAAAACAACCTGTGTGGATTATCACACTGAGAACAATAGATACTATTTTTCCATCTGAGCTGCAAACCAATCAGTGTGGCCATGACCTTGGGTGGATAATGTACCATTGTATGTACCACATGATTCCATCACTGCTATCAAACAGACTAAACTGGGGAATAAATCAAATATATCCAAAACTGGAATAAGAATTGCATACATGTCCTCAGTATATCAGAGAGAAGTGGTAGCTTCCCATAAACATTGTGTTGTCATGAACTTAATCATAAATAATTTTTCATATTTTATATGGTCTGTAAGTATCACCTGTTGGATAGAATTGGTTGTCACAGTAAGAGTTATGGAGGAGAAGGACACCTAAAAAAATGATATAGAATAAAAATGTGCAGAAAATACTATATTGTTTGTAAACACCCTGGATTCACCTTAAGAAAGACACTGATATATTAAAAGGGAATAGGAGTATGCTACAGTGATGTCAGTGGTAACACATCATGCATGGTCACTAGTACAGCATCTGTGATGTCAATGTAGCAAGATACATGCCAAGTGGCCACCTTAGTGTCCAATCACTGGTTGTACAAGGTTGATGATGCCAGTTCAACCACCACTGTAACCTTATGTAGGGGTACTTTTTATGCTTAAAAGAAATCCTGGGATCTGCAGTCTACAAAATCTGGAGTTTTAACATTTTTACAACACTAAAAAATATATACATGTAAATAAAAACAGGGCAACATCAATTCTATGTACTGTATACGTTTGCTAACTTTGCATAGTAATATCCAAGCTACAATCATAAATTTATCTAAGATTTCTACAGTTGGAAAGCTAAAGGTTGGATATTTCTGAGTTAGCAGGGGACAACCACAACACAATAACCTCATTTGGGTTCTTAACTGGTAATTTCCATTCATATCAACACAATGCAAGAGACACAGAGAGAAAGATAGTATTGAGCCCCACTAGCATAATAATTATGTTTTATCGAGAGCACGACTCAAACTGGTAAATGGCTCTAATCTCAGATATTTCTTGCAGTAGGTTGGAATATTCTTTCATAGTGAAAAAAGATGTAAGAATTGAAGGCAACACATTGAATTCACAAGGAAACTGGCATGCTGTGTTGTTTGGGTATATATTTCATGTAATGATACATAAATAATGCACTGCATAATATTTTTTCCACAATAAAAACTAAAATGGAGGTTGGGTATATTTAGATAATGAAAAGGGCTGACAGTAGGAGATCAATGATGTCAATTTAAATGGTTACTTTCCATGTATGTGCTGTAGTGATTGATATTTGCAAATGAAACTCAGTTGTGCATTCTAAAGTAACATTCACTTCCAAAAAATAATTAAACGTTGACTATGAATGTCTGTTTGAAATGTTCACATGGTTTATCTAATGCAACTCTTAATACTTTCATACCTGAGTTTCTTTGCACTGTAGAGTTTGGATTATCAGGTGTGATGACTTGGGGAGTCTGTTTATCTTACTATATACTCTAGCAGTGCCTTATTGCCATTATAAAGTATGTGACATTTACAATATAAAAATAACATTTACTAATATATAGTCTTTGTATCTCTAAAGAACAGATTTAAAATGAAGTTGCCATTGCAGTGTAAATTTGGGCATAGAATACAGGAAGTGACAGGCCACCTAGAAACTCTGTTTAAACAGTGAAGTGACAATAAGGGTCACATCAGTCATTACCGATGCAACCCCTTAGAAGCACTGCAGTGTATGCTAGCATCCCCCTGGATCCCTGTAAATCTTCTTAAATTGATCTGAGGGAGGCCTGGGAGGAGGCAACACTGCAGGTAGAGTGGAGGCCCCAGTGTCAATTCAGCACTGGGACCCCTGATCCTTAGTTACACCACTGGTTCTATAGCATTACTGGGCCCTGATCCAGACTGTGTTTAGCAGGCAGACATGTATTTAAGGTCCTGGGATTGTTTAGATTAAACTATCATGGAAGGTGGTTCTCAGGAAGGTATGAAAATGACCACCTCAGAGCATATAGTATCCCTTTACATGAAAATAGACAAACTGAAGACAAAACAACCCATATTATAACTAACGTTTAATGTTTTAATGTGTTTCTAAATTTCACTTTAGCAGTTTATTTATGAGGTTAGGCAATTTCTACCGTCACAAATTTTCCTTGTTCAATTAAAGGCCATAATGCCAGAGGAAAAAAATGCAGTAGGATTCTGTGCAAGTCGCACCTCAACAGGGGAAAGAAAGCAGATTCTGCAGTATTACAGGTTGATGCCAATGCAGCTTGAATGTTGAATTAGCTGTAAACCTGCATCATTTTTATAAACTGTTTCATTTATGATATTATATACACTGCATTTCCTCCCCTGTCTCTATTTCCAGATTATTTGCTGACTGCTAAGTGTAATCTGATGCGGTTTCTGGCAAGAATGACTGCTAGAGTCACTCCAGTTATCTAAAGATGATGCGTTCCTTTATTTCTTGTTAAGATGTCAATGTTGTTTAGATTGGGAACCACACTGTATAGTGCTTGGGTGATACTGATACATTAAGTTAAGAAATGAATGACATTTATGTCTAGCTAACCTATTTCAATTGATCACTACTGTACAATTGTCAAATGTTGCAGAGTTTTATATTTTACAACTCCTATGTAAATCTGCCAGGGCTATACAGTTGCTCTCTCTTAACAATCCCCTATTCACTAAATTATCTTGATGACTACTTTTCCTACATCTAGGACTATGGATTGAAGCCCTTTGTTTAGCATCACTTTGCACTGGCAGAAATATAGAAGACTGAGCTTTGTGGAAAGGCTTTTGGGAAGATCGAAGCTTTGAAAACTTTGGTTTTGCATTAGTCCCTCCTCTCCTCTTTCTGAAGTGTAAAGGAAGTAAATGGGAGGGGAACTTTAACATTGTTTCCAAAGATTCATCTTCTAAATCCCAAAAAGGACAGAATAATCCTTCCTTTGTGGGCATCAAAATATCAACATATCTTAAGCCTTGAGTAAGAACACTTTCACACCAATTTTTCTCTAAATAAGCTGTTGACTTTTCTACATACTCCTTTATTCCGCTAGTTTTCTGTCCATTGGCTCTCTTTGGTGAGCTAGCTCTGGACACTTGGGAGCACGGTAAGCATTTGGCACTATGTGGTTTGCTTCCTCCTCCTTGTAGTGGGCTTAGATAGTTTTGTTCTTCTATAACTTTTAATTCTGGGCCAAGACTTAAGCTAGTTCTGTCTGTGAAGGAGTCCCGCCCATCGTAGCCTCCTAGATCAGCAGGAGCTGAGCACTGGTGAAGAGGCCAGGATCCTTTGCAATCTCCTTGATTTTCTTTGTCATCACCATTATCTTCTTGACCACCATCAAATGAATTTTCAGTTGGGTTATTGTCTTGGTCAGTATTAGTTGCTGCAATCAAATCCCTGAGAAACACCACAATAACTGTGATGTTATCACTTGAGCCAGCATCTCGAGCAGATGCCACCAACTTATGGGCAACCATACTACTGTCACCATTGTTTTCTTTTAGATGGTCAGAAACCACTTTTACAGCCTCATCAGGGTTTACTGTATCATAGAAGCCATCACATGCAAGAATGAGGTAATCTTCAGAGCCATCGAGAACAGTAGATGCAGAATCAGCATCACCGCAAATATATGGCTTGTGCTCAGCATCTCCTGCGGAATAAAAAGAAAAGTGAAAATATACATAGCATATTAATTTATGTTAAAATAAAGCAAATTTGAATGGCATATATCAATTGAATATATCGTTCCCAGTTTATGGTTAATCCAGAGAAATGTGAAACTTCAGCATTGGACTTGCCTCTAGATCAGCTTCCTTGTGTATGGATTATTATCAGTACCCCTTCATGAAACAAATAGCTGTGTTTGCAAGATAGCTTTTATTTGTTATCTTTATTGCCCTGATGAATTCATCAATTAGAGGAGAAACTTCCTTACTCCCAACTGCAAAGTCATGGTATCCTCTGGGATGGTTGACTCTACACATATAGTAATCTTTGTATTATTTTATCACTCACTTTATTGTTTCAAGGAAAATGTAAAATTTTTACAAATAGGGTTTATTATAAATATATTTCTCCTTAAACACGCATCAGATATGAGGGTACAGAACAATGGGTGGGAGATATGCCCCCTTCAAAGATTCTGAGTATTTATAAATAGAGGATGCAGCCACTAGCCAACCTTATAGATGTGTTATGGAGTGTTACATGATAATTGTAAATTAAAGTTACAGTAGACTAAGAAAAAATATATATTTTCTCAGGCAGATTTTTTATCAACTTTCCAAACCTCAATTAATGTAAAGACATTATATATAGCTTATATATTTCAGGATTGGCTCATCCATTAGGCTAAAAACAAAAATGTCATCTTTAGGTAGCCCTCAAACTTTTTTCTTTTTATTTATTTAGTACTCTGTGTAAAATATTACCTGAAGCCTATTCTCTGTTATCTGAATATAATACTGATGAGTAGAAAGGATCCTGAAAAGTTACATTTCACTTGGGCTTGAACCAGTGTTGATTCATTCCAGCTGAAAAAACTAATTGTAAAATGGCCACAGTGCATATTCACCACCAGGTGGTGCAAGATTATCTCCAGGGAAAAAAAAAAAGCTTGTTTTTTTTGTGGACCATATTGCAAGTAGGACCTTGATCCACTGACATACTTCTTACCCTGTCTTATGCACAGTGGGGTAGAAAAAAGTTTTGATCCATATGCTGGTTAGATTTGGTGCAAAACAAATAACTTTGCTTATGCTGTGGGCATGCTGGGAATTGTGACCTACAACTGCTAGCCATGACAGGCAGGGCCGGTCCTGGCTAGATTTGCGCCCTGGGCGAACCACCCCTTGGGCGCCCCCCCCCCTGCTGGCACCACGCAATCAAACTGTTTGACTCAAACAAGGGGGCTCACACAATTGTCATTATGTTTGTGCGCCAGTACGTGTGCCCAGGGCATTTTTGGCTTAGACTGGCCCCTCATAATTAGCGGAACACAACTGACAAATAATTTA
>WMED01011935.1:0-15029 GCA_019650415.1 Pipa parva
TCACTTCGGAGCTTAGTGAATTACCCCCTTTAAGTGAGTAAGAGTGAAAATATTTCTGGAAGTTTGCAATCCTCTGATCATGTGGGTGAAAAAGGCACATTTGTCCATTGAAGATTCATGCCTTAAGTATACATACTTCTCAAACCACAGTGTTAAGTTTGTTGTATGGCGAATCATCTTCAGCAAGTTGGGAGAATTCTTTTCTTTGTCTTCTTTTGTCCAGACACTTCCCACAAGTTCAGAGGGCTGGACTGCTCTAAAAGAAACAATTAAAAAAGCAAATAAAACACCTACACTAAAGGAACACTATCCAGTATTAGACACAGATTGTGGTGTATCTTACCTATACAGGTCAGACTCTATCAGAGTTAGCTGGCGAGCAATCTCTATTGGATGTAGAGTCATAAGGTCAAAAGTCTCGCACTGGCCCACTCTGCTTATGTGCCACTCTACGGCAGGAGGGAGGCTTTCAAATGTGATGTTGTGACTCACACCATTTGCTTGGGCTTGCTTTTTCCTTTTGATGATCTTTGTTATTGATTCTACCCATTTTTTCATGGATTTTCCTTGAAAAGAAAAAAGTGATAATTGTAATAGTCTAATGTACACATATATACATATATTACACACTAAATATTCAGTAAATTAGTTAACATTTTGTATTATATGTCTCACTAAATACAAGGGGTCATTTAACCTTGATAATGATGCTAAATGCTCTCAAGTAGTGCAGACTCAGTCTGCTAAAAGCTCCACTATACAGTCCACAACAGCTAATATCTACAAGGCTAAGATAAAACAATAAGAATGCCAAAGGAAATTGTTTTCTACAGTAGTGTTTGTTAAAGTGTACAAGTACAAGTGTTGTTATGCAACCCCCCCCGCACTCTCCACAATACTTTGCCGACTTCTTTAGAAATAAAATTGATAATATTCGCAACCAGATTACTGTTTCTCCTAATGACAATGACATTATTCTACCTACGTCCCCTTCTAAATTCCTTTTCTCCTGCTAAGTTTCTCAACTTCTCTCTTCCACTCGTCTCACTATGCACTTGCTTGACCCACGCCTTCTTCTTTAATTAAGTGCTGTGATTCTGTCCTTTTGCTTGCCCTAACATGCCTGTTTAACTCTTCCCTGTCCTCTGGAACTTTTCCTTCTTCTTTTAAACAGGCCTGTATTAAACCTTAAAAAAGCTACGTTGAATTCGGTGTGCCTCGCTAACTACTGTCCTATCTCTCTTTTGCCTCTTGCTTCTGAACTTCTAGAACATTTTGTCTACACCTGCCTTACTATCTGCATGAGCACCATCTCCTGGACCCCCTGCAGTCTGGTTTCAGGCCAGGGCACTCTACGGAGACTGCTCTGTGCAAACTTGCAAATTATCTCCAGGTTGCCAAAGCCAATCTTTCTGATCATTCCTTCTTTGTCTCCCACGTGAATGACTCCTCTTATCCTGTCTCTCTTAGGGTGGGGGTGTCCCAAGGCTCGGTTCTTGGCCCCTTCCTGTTCTCCCTGTACACTCTTTCCTTGGGTGATATCATCAACTCATTTGGTCTTCAGTATCACTTATATGCATATGATACAAAAATTTATCTATCCACTCCTATGCTAACACCTGAAATTCAGACTCAAATTTCCAGCTGTCTTCTGGCAATCTCCTCATGGATGGCCAACTGCCAGCTCAAACTAAATCTCGCTAAAACGGAATTGATTATATTTGAACCTAAACGTGGTAAAAGTACCAACAGACAGAAAGCAATAAAAGTCATGATTTTAACTTAACTTAAAAGAAATGTGGGGGAATTAATCAACAGGTGCAGTTGGTTACAATATATCCTACCTTTTCCATTCTAGTGGATGGTGCCATCATCAACCCTGTTACCTCTGTACGTTGCCTTGGGGTGACTTTTGACTCTGCTCTTTCCTTCTCTAATCACATCTCTTCCACTGCTAAAACCTGTTGATTTTTTATACACAACATTGCCAAGATCCGCCCCTTTCTCTATAGCTCCACTGCTAACACCCTCATGCATGCTCTCGTCCTATCCCACCTGGACTACTGCAATGTTCTTCTATCTAGCCTTCTGACTTCCCGCCTCTCCCCACTCCAGTCTATTCAAAATTCTGCCATAAGAATTGTCTCCCTCTCTCTCCGGAGGAGAAAGCCTCCCTCCCAGTCTCTCTCTGCTCCTTGGCTCCCTGCAAGCAAACAAATCATTCATAGTGTTCTCCTTTTGACATTTAAGGCACTTCACTCTATTGCCCCTCCCTACATTTCCTCTCTCGTGTGCCCGTACATTGCATCTGCCCCTCACATCTGGAATTTTATACCCCTTTATCTTCACCAGGAACATTCCCTCCGCACTTTTAAAACAAAACTGAAATCCTACCTTTTGGAGCACTAGCACTAATATTTATCACTGATTTTTCAATATATATTTTATTTAATACTTAGGCTGGGCCGAGCATATTTTTCAATTGTACTTACCAGCGACAGTGTGAACACTCCGTATATACACTGGCCAAAATGTGACATACAGCATTCCAGACCCAGCGTATGTGCATCATACACTCATGTGTCCGGAACTAGGTAGGTATTGTCGGCTTTAATTGAGCAGTATTCCTTTTTTTTTTTTTTTACATGAACGTTGGATGCGCTGCGCATCATACGCTCGTGTGAACCCAGCCTAAGCCATTTATGCTTAATATTTATATTTATTTATGAACTTGAGTTTGAACACATTTTCATAGTTCTTATTACCCATCTGTGTATGTTAAGTCTTCCTCCCATTTAGATTGTAAGCTCTACGGGGCAGGGACCTCCAACCTCTTGTGTCAACCTCAACATAACACTTAGGGAGTAATTCAGCAATGTGCGAAGTGAGCTCCGGATCCTTTGCATCACTTCGCACATGCTGTTATCCGCTCGCTGATGTTCTGCACATGGACATCAGCGAGCGTATAACACCATGTGCGAAGTGATGCGAAGGATCCGGAGCTCACTTCTCACATTGCTGAATTACCCCCTTAAAGTGATGTATCCTTGTGATCTTATACTGTTTTGTTTAATGCAACTTCCCATGTCTGTATTTTATTTTTATTCTGAACTGTACAGTGCTGCGTATGTTTGTGGTGCTTTATAAATAAAATTATACATACATACATAAATACATAAAATATATACAAGAATTTAATTGTCTACCTCCCTGTTTGGAAGAGTCTCTTGGTAAAATATCTAATCCCTAATTAATTTCTGTTAGATACTAAAGAGCATTTGTTCTAGTATTGTGGAACTTTTATAAGATAGATATAATGGTCTAAAACCTCTTCCCGTCTTTCATATGTTTAGTATAAAGATTAAATTATTTTCCATTGTCACTTGAACACTGTTTATTTCCTCACAATTCAGTCAGTAAAGCAAGGTATTATATGCGGGAAATGATACTCCAATATTATATACACATTTGGCTGAATCACATTACAAAAGCTTCATTTAAATGCCAGCCAGCTCATGCTGAATTAAAGGACAACAAAAAGACATTGTTGACCCTTACCTGCACTCACATCTAGACATTTGTTTCACTTGGAAACAAAGTACTTGAGAGATGCTGATGTAGGAGTTTATTTTCAATTAGGATGCCAGTCACCTTCATGCTTGGGTTACACTTTAACATAACTGTAACCATGTATGCAGACAAATGATTTTATACATGGTCTATGAGGGTTTCATTGCACAGTTCTAGTATTAGATGCTATAAGCAGTACATAGCTCCCAAACACACATTCCAGCTTGATATAACTGAATGGGTCTCCACAATACTGCATTAATGTTTAGGCCAGGTTCACACTGGCATATCTGTGCGTGGCTGTTTCAGAAAAGCACGTCCCAAAAATACGCTGGCAAATTCAGGCCAGTGTATCTTCGGGATGCGCTATTCTATTGTACTTATCTGATACAGTGTGAATGCTCTTTTTGTTGTTTGTGGCTCCTTCTATCTGACTGCATTCTTCGCATCATGTAAGTACGCTTAGGAAATATGCAGAGTGTTCAACGCTGGTGTGGCCAGAGCAAGTTAATCACCATAGGGATTTGTGGCGCACTTTTATTTTAGCACAGCGTATATGCACAGCGTTAAAATACGCCAGTGTGGGGGCGTGTCCAAGATGGCGGCGCGAGCAGACGCGCTGTAAAGAGGCTCCTTCAATCCCATCAAATCCTGGCAATATTCTGCAGGGGTACGCAACCCCAAAGTGTCTCTTGGGTCCCCTCCAAGTCGCGGTACGCAGCCGCACACTCCTGGTGCAAACATGAGCAGGCACAGTAAAATGCGGCCAGATGTAAAAGCTCACTACCACAGCACCAGGCCCCACCAGCACTGCCGGCCTCACCAGCACTGCCGGCCTCACCAGTACAGCCGGTCTTACCTGCACAGCCGGCCTCACCAGCAACCTCAGAGTCAGAGGGAGAAGGAATTCAGCAGCACACACAGCCTGAGCCTACCCTGCATGATATAATGCAGCTGCTTCAGTCAAATCACTCCAGCCTGTCTGCAAGTATAGAAGGTATGAAAAGTGATTTAACCCTTCTAAGACAGGATATGCATAACATGAGGGAGCGCACTAAAGAAGCAGAGAGTAGGATTTCAGTAGTAGAAGACACATTGAAACCAGTGCTAGCTGAAATAAAAGATTTAAAGAAACAGGTCTCACAAATTATGGAAAGAGCAGAGGATGCAGAAAATAGAATGAGACGGAATAATATATGCATAGTTGGAATGCCAGAAAGAGTAGAGGGCAATCAACCTGCAGTTTTTATGGAGCAATGGCTGAAAGAGAAATTGGGGGCGCAAACATTCTCTCCAGTTTGTAGTTGAGAGAGCTCATAGAGTTCCCCCACGCCCTCCTCCGCCAGGCGCTAACCCATGTCCAATGCTGGTGAGGCTGCTGAATTACAGAGATAGGGATGCAGCCCTGGCAGCAGCCAAGAAAGCGAGAGCAATAAAAATGGAGAATGTTACCATACCCCTATTCGCAGATTTCTCACCTGCACTGCAAAAGCAAAGAGCCTCATTTATAATGGTTAAGAAGAAGCTTAGAGACGCATAGATACAGTATTCTATGCTATACCCAGCAAAGCTCAGAATATTGCATAAAGGGAACTCATTATTCTTTACATCTCCTGAAGCTGTGGACACGTGGTTAGAAGAGACAAGAGCGCAGAGAAGTAGAGAGGATAGAGGATCAAGCCCAAGGACTTCTGCAAACAATGTTTGCTGAAAACAACGCAATGCCTAAGAGATTATATGCAGAACAAACATGGAAGAACTTTCTAATTCGTTAACTTTTGATGAAGTAGCATGGAGACATAAAACTGTCTAGTATTGGTAAAAGAAACAAGACAAACATATCCTTTCTAAAAGTTGGGACTGTTATAATAATTGATGGTTAAATTGTTTAAAGGGACTCTGTTTTGGACTAACTGGCTTGCCAAAGGGCAATGGTTTAAGGGTCAAGGCTCACTTAGGTTAAAGGGTTGGGCAGTTATATGTTTATCTACTCGAAGGTATTGCAAAACTATGTATAAGGTATGTTAAGAGTGGTAGCCTGAATGGCATTGAGGGGGAGTGGTGCTGTGCAAAAGGAGCTATGTGGCAAGTTATTTACAGAATAAAACCTGATGGCTGACTGTAGGATTTTATCATGGAATGTTCGCGGGTTAAATGATAAATTCAAATGTGCCTTAATTTTCAAACATTTACAACAATTTAACCCTGCAATCATATTCCTGCAAGAGACACATATCACAGGACAAAAAGTCCTTGCCTTAAACAAAGCTGGGATGGCTTATGTGTATTCTTCTTATGCCAGAGGGGTTTCAATCTTAGTATGGAAAAAGGTTCCGTTTGAGCTAATAGAAATCAAGCTTGATCACTTTGGGAGCTATATTATGTATTGCCGAATTTATATGCAACCCTTTATCTTGATTAACATCTATATGCCTCCTCCGTACAGCTCTGCTTTATTATATAACATTATGTCCAAGGTTGCTGTTATGCCTCCAGCTCCAGTTTGCTTAATGGGAGACTTTAATAGTGTCCTTAATCCTGTATTAGATAGACAGAAGTGCTCTGATAGTAATACTATGTTGAGAACATCTAGCCTAGCAGGGTGGGCAGAGGCATATAGCCTATCGGATGTTTGGAGATGGAAGTACCAAAATAGGCCAGTATTTTCATGTCACTCCAGCACGTATAACACATTTTCACGTATTGACTTAGCTTCGACCTCGACAAATTTCCTTACCTATATAGCGGATATACAATATGTTCCGCGAGTGCATTCAGATCACTCACCAGTAAGTCTTAACTCTTAGAATTGCCACAAAAGTAGACCCCCATATTTGGAGGTTAAACTCACTATGGCTAGGCAGGGAAGGGATTGCTAACGCTAATAAGTTGGAGTTGGACTGTTACTGGCTTGAAAATTCTGGTACTACTTCCCCACAAATATGTTGGGATGCTTACAAAGCCTCAATGAGGGGTAGGTTAATTTCAGTCATCTCTAATCAGAAAAATAAATTTCACTCAAATCTTCAAGAGACAAATGAGAAGCTTGCTGAGGTGCAAGGGAATGGTGGCACTGGATCCTTCTGAACACAATTTAAGTACGTTAAAGGTAGCTAGGCTGGAAGCAGAATTAGTGCAAATGGAGGTAGTGAAAAAGCAGATGTTACATGTGAATCAGGAAATGTATGATATGGGAGAAAAAAAATGGTAAAATGTTGGCATTCTTTGTGAAAATAGCTCAACCTCTAACAGTGACTCCCACAATTCAGAATGGGAATGGTATACTTCTAACTCAGGGGTCTCAAACTCAACTCGGCATGTGGGCTGAAGAGCAAGATCACAGCCAGTAGGCGGGCCGCACTAGGGGGCGAATTAACGATAGTCCAAAGTGAGGTGCAGAGTGTTCGCCTCACTTCGGACTGACTGATCTGCGCTCGTGACTGTAACTAGTATCATTTGCCTGCCTGCTGAGTTGAGCGCTACAGCACAGACAGCCGGCTATAGCGCTATACTGATTCCTCTCGCTGGGGAAAGGAATCGCTATAGCACTCAGCTCAGCGCTATAGCACAGACAGCCGGCAAAGTTGCCGGCTGTCTGTGCTATAGTGATTCCTCTCACCAGCACTGATTAAGCTTCCCGTCGCTCACAGGAAGCTTAATCAATGCTGGGGAGACCCTCCTCTGTTGCTGGCTGTCAGCTTAGCTTTACAGCACAGCAGACAGCTGGCAACGGAGGAGGTAATTTTGCCGAGCCCACCTGCGGGCCGCACACAATAGTTTGGCAGGTCGCATGCGGCCCGGGGGCCACGTGTTTGAGACCCCTGTTCTAAATGATCCTGTTGATATAAATAAAAGGTTTGCTGGTTTCTACGAGGAACTTTATGCAACCAGAGTGGATTATATACAAGAAAACTTGCGGGGATATCTTGACACCATAGTAATTCCTATTCTCACAGAGGAACAAAAATAATATTTAGATGCCCCATTTACCTCGGAAGAAATTGGAGAGGCTATCCTCTGTATTCCTGCAAATAAAACATCAGGCCCAGATAGACTGCCCATAGAGTGGTATAAATCGCTGATGCCAGATAATATAGGCCATTGGTTGGATACAATGAACAAATCATTTGAGAGTGGCTCAATCCCACCTTAATTTTATGAAGCACTGATAGTATTACTGCCAAAATCAGGTAAGGACTTAACCTTATGTGAATCATATAGGCCAATTTCTCTATTGATTGTGGGTGGGAAGATATTGGCCAAAGTCTTGGGAAGGAGACTGGCAAAAATTATAGACCAGATTATTGCACCAGATCAGACAGGGTTTATGCCCAACAAAACCACGGACATTAATTTGCATAGATTATTTACCAATTTGCAAATACAGTATCTCATAACACAACTAGCCAAAGAATAGTAGCATCGCTAGATACAGAAAAGGCTTTTGACTCAGTAGAATGGCCATATCTGTGGGAGGTTTTAAGACGATTTCAAATAGGGGATAAATTCATAAAATGGGTCCAATTATTGTACAAAAGTCCCTCAGCAAAAATCAAAACAAACAATACCACATTCTAATTAATATATTTGAAAAGAGGCACAAGACAGGGTAGTCCTCTCTCCCCTTTATTGTTTGCAATTGCGATAGAACCTTTAGCAATTAAAATTAGGCAATGTGCAAAGCTATCTGGTCTAAAGTTCAAAACAACGGAGGAACGTCTGTCTTTGTATGCAGATGACATATTGATTTATTTAGCAGATCCAGACGTGTCAGTACCCAGCCTTCTCAATTTAGTAAACCAATTTGGTAGATTCTCAGGTCTTAAGACTAACTGGAATAAGTCAGTGCTATTCTCAATTGATGAGCCAAAGGAAGAAGTAGTAAAACTTAATGTTCCTTTGAATGAGTTTATGTATCTTGGTGTCAGGATATCATGCAACACAGCACAATACTTAGACCTTAATCTGGAACCACTCATACAGAAACTCACAAATCCTTTATTAATATTGAATAAACTACCTCTCACAATGTGGGGTAGAATCGTGCTGTTTAAAATGATATATTTCCCAGGTTTTTATATATTTTTCATCATTCACCAGTGTACATCCCACAGAGCTATTTTACCCGGTTGCGCAAAATTGTATCTCCTTTCATATGGCATCATAAAAAATCCACGTATGGCCTGGGATAAATTAATGGCTCCCTGCGATTTAGGGGGTTTGGCACTTCCGGACTTGCAGACACATTACTGGGCATCTCAACTAACATATATGAATTGGTGGATCTCCCTGTCACCAGACAATCCAGTAACATTATTGCAGGCCCTGGAGGATGGATCATTGGAGGCTCTAGCTAACTGCCCTTATAGAAAACTAGTGGATATATCATCTAAAATATCAGTAATCACAACACCATGTAAAATATGGTACGTAGCTAGAGCAAGAGGTAGGCAAATCCAGAATTATCTTACACCAAATATGCCAATTTGGGAGAATTCAAATTTAGATTCCTTTAAATCAGGTAATGACCCTGCTTTTTGGGCTAACAAAAGTATTAAAAAGCTAAAGGATATTTTACAAAACAAAAAATTCCCTGTGTTTGAATATTTTGTACAACAGCACTAATGTCTGCAAACGCATTATTTTAAATACTTGCAGCTAAAACATACATTCATGGAGCAATCTGGTAATAAGGAACTGGATATCCAAGAAAATAAACAAGTAGTATTGTTATATGCCACTGAACCTGATAAATTTATGTCCAAGATGTATTGGGTGTTGAAAATGCAACATTTGGCTCCATTTAAACTTGCATTTGAGAAGTGGCACTGAATCATTCCTGATTTAGATTAAATAGAATGGAAGGAAATAACCAACAATATTCATTCCTTATCTCTACAAGAGACAGGTTAATACAATTTAAATTCATACACCCGATTTATATAACCCCAGTTACTCTATTTAAATGTAGGAAAGTTGAAAATAATATGTGTCACCATTGTGGTTGTGTGGAGGGCACTTATTTGCACATGTTCTGGGAGTATATATATATTCAAAAGTTCTGGAAGAGCATAATGGAAACATTAACAAGTAGAGTACAATTCTCAACAATTTGGGATCCCAAGATGTGTCTGCTAGATATTATTGAAGAACTTGTCCCCTTAAATCGTACCAGGATTATGATTAGGTCCCTATTGTCCTTTGCTAGGAAGACAATTTTGATGAACTGGATGGACTTGAAGTTACCCACTCAGGCATTTTGGTTAAATATGTTGAACAAGCATCTTCCTCTTATAAAGCTGACATATATAGCTAGAGGGTGCCCGGACAAGTTCAACCATATATGGAATAACTGGTTAGAGGCGGATAAACAGAACGCTGGGGTGTTTATCACATGAGTTATGCAACACTGCTCTTTAATGCCAATTACAGTATTATCATTCATATATTTTAGTATAACTTTATGCTTATTATTGTACTAATTTGCACTTGGAGGATATGTAGCTAGTTATTTGTTAATTTTATGTTTGTTTATTTGGATTATGTATGTACTGTTATGCTATATGCAAAATAATTAAAAAAAAAGTTATAAAAATAATACGCCAGTTTGAACCTGGCCTTATCATGAAAGCCCTGAATGACCAGTAACAACAGGAAACAAAAAAACTTTAATGTGAATTGCCACAGCAGTTAATCCTAGTACAAAGAAATGTTATCATTCAAGGTAATTTCCTGATTGTTAATTGTTATGTGCTTGTTTTTCTCTTTTCTAATTGCAGTTATCTATTATCTGTAGCATAATTAGACTCTACCAAGTAGTGTCAAACTGGCCCACTAGGACAAAAGGGAAAACTCCCAGTGGGTCAAGGCCTCAGTAGGCCCTTCTGGAATTTCAAACTACATTAACATGACATTCTTATGGTCTGAGAAGGAGAATGAAGAGACAAGAAAAAAACACATTTTCTTTAGTCCCACACTGCCACCAATTAATACGGTTTTTAAATTTACCAACAAAGTAAAAAAAAAAATGTAATACCATGTTTTGTAATACGTTTTCAACTTTACTTTTTGCATTCACCATGGCAATTCTGAGCAATATGCATGTGTTAACTTCGAAAAAGTAAATAAGAAGGACCTTTTAGGACAGCAAAGGAAAAGATACTATTTGCTCCCATGAAAGCTGATTCACCTCTGGGCACATACAGTAAACCTGTGGCTAGGTTCACACTGGCGTTTTACGCCACGCATAAAAACAAAAAAAGTCACGTGGTGTAAACCTATGGACTTACCTTCTTCTGGCCACACTAACATATGAAGCGCATACGATGCGTATGGTACGCTGGCAGTCACATTTTTGACAGCTTATATACGCCACGCACAAAACGCAGCTAGAGAGGAGGAGCCGAGGGAGCGCTCACACTGCATCAGGTAAGTACAATAGGAAAGTGCCTCTAGAATATACGATGGCCTGAATTTGACAGAATATTTTCAGGAGGCCATTTCCTAAAATACGCTAGTGCAATTTACACTAGTGTGAACCTGGCCTAAGGGTCTACATTCACAGCAACAGATCCTTTAGTTACCCTTTAACAAATTTTGATTGACACCTACCTCGAACATTTGAAATAAAAGTTTCCAGTCTATCAAGAAGTTCTGGATCTCTTTCAAAATCATAGTAGTGATGTTCAACCCAGTGGCGAAATACATTTAATACCCTGAAAGATGCAGAAACATATGACTAGATCTCATCTTACTATTAACAATGTTAATAATGAACATGTTACAATATATGATTACCCATCTTGGTAAAGTTTATTTGTTTAAGATATGAAATAACATGCAGTATATAGTATATATTGTACTATAAACTAAATTAACACTTGTCACTACACTATTATTAGGTAGCAGGCAAGCAGCAACCATATTAAAAGCATTAAACTTTTTTATAAAATGCAGAGATAATTTTTTTCACAGAAATCAGTCACACCAACCTGAGTTGCACGGGCTGAACATATTCTTTCCGAAATCTCTTTAAGTTGGCGCTGATCGGCTGCTCACCTTTCTCAATGGCAATTCTGTCTGCTTCTGTGGGCTCTGGATCTGGAATTTCAAATCTAAAGGCAAAGCAAGTAGTAATGTTACACACTTAACACATAATGAAAAAGTAAAGTATAACATAGGTTCACTGGTCTACCAGTAAAGAGGATAACAAGACTGTGCTAGGCTTTCCTTTTAATCAGTAGCAACATGGGTTACCTAAACATGCATGAATAAGTCACATGGGGAAAGGTCAAATTTTATCACTTGTCACCTCACTTTTTTCCCCACCATCAGCAAAACTTATACCAATATATTTGCTCAAAATAAAAGCATTGTTGTAAATAATAAAAAAACAAGTAATATGACTATTTCTCAAGCATAGAAATCTGTTACAGTAGCACATTTGACAAGGCATATTGTATCACATTGGCATGTGCATTCACCAGTTTTACTTTGCCAGAATGAAATGATGAATAAAGGTGCTAATGGCAGGGTTGTTCCTGTCAGACTACATCGTCACACTATGCTAGAATCGGCTACTGATGCAGTTGCATCCTCATTATGGGAATCAGAGCCGGCTCTGGCTCTATTGGCGCCCCAGGCGCCCCCCCTTCCGGCGCTGCCCCGCCCCCTCCCCCTCGCGAAACCCCGCCCCCTCCCCCGGCGCCCCCATCCCGCGACAACCCCTTCCCCTGTTGCCCACCCACCCGCGACGCCCCTCCCCCTCCCCGGCGCCCGCCCACCCACAACGCCACGCCCCCTCCCCGGCGCTAGGGGCGCCCCCCTGGGCAGGAGGCGCCCCTAGCATTTGCCTACTCTGCCTAATGGCAGAGCCGGCACTGATGGGAATCATCTGTTCAGTGAATAAAGAGAAGAGAATCGGAGAGTAGCAACCCAAAATGATGATAATTCCCTTCAGCAGTCAAATTCTCACTTTGATCAATAAGACCCTTGATATGGCCACCATGCAAGGTAACGTGTTTTGCTGCAATTTTGTCAGCATTTTCTCATGCATGATTAACAGATTTAGTTAGGTACCTGCGTGATGTCATGTCTTAAGTCTATGGTAAGTGATGTACAGTGTGCCATGTGTTTCAGTTTCTCTCAGGAAGCTATAAGAAACATGCTCTGTCACTAATATTCTAAGAGTCAAATGTATAACTTTTCCATCGTAGAATGCTTTACCTTGCACCAGGTAGACAGGTTAGCCTCATCGCTGGCTAAGACACTGCGGCAGGATACTCCATATACATCTATAAGTCTGTGTTATCACAGTCATTAATAACTTTGTAAAATAAAGCTCTGTGCAATATCGAATTTTTCATCCATTCTGACATTGAAAACAATGGGTCGTGCGAATTTCGATATCGCGATATTGATATTACTGATATCGGCAATATTGATATCGGTAAAAACCATTTGATATCACGATTATCGATTTTAATAAATTTCACCCTAAGGGTGAAATTTATTAAACTCGGAAAGACTGCTCTGGGTTTACTGGGAGAAATCTCGCATTGTTCTCGCGAGATTTCTTTCAAGATTTTTGGATCGAGTTTTCTATCAAGATTGTTCAAAACTTTCCATGGAAAGCTATCCATGCCACTAATGTAAAGTATGGCTACCTTTCCATCAAAAGAATTTTTGAAAAATCGAAAACGAAAAACTTAATCTCGAGAAATCTCATGAGAACAATTGCAAGATTTCTCCCAGTAAACTCAGAAAGACCCAGAGCGGTCTTTCCGAATTTAATAAATTTCACCCTTCAAAGGTTTGATTTGAATTAAGTAGCTTAACAACACTGGTCAAGATGTTTCCAATTTACTCTTCCCCTTTTCACACACTCCCCCAATTCATGGTGTGTCCCCTCCCCCCTCCTTTTTCGATGTATACAGTTGAATGATAACTTTATTGTAAATCAAAAGGAAAATGACAAATTTTGCAAACTCCTATTTTTATTGCTAAACTATATCTGCAATCACCAAAACCAATTAAAAGAAGAAAAAAAGATTTACCTTTCAATAAGAAGATTTAGCAATTCTTGAGGTTTACAGAAAGAACGATAGGTGGTCAGAAATGTGCGCACAAAGTTGGGATCTGTCAAAACGGATAAATCATAATGATTTTGCAGCAGGAAAAAAGTGTGCATCAATATCACAGTAATATGCACTTGTTTACCCCTCTTACAAGTCACACCTGACTGTTTGTTGCACAGACCAGATATTTAACACTGTAAACATGTGTGCGCAGCTAGGTTAATGCACGTCATTATGTGTTTGTGTGTCAAACTGGTTGTATGTAGAGCCTCACTGTCATTAAAAACTTCTCAATTATCCTGATTGGTGCCTCAAAATATCTTGAAAACTCAACATAAATAAAAAAGTGTATTTGTCTTTCCTGGCTCCAACTCAAAGCACTGTTCCTTAGTATTCTCTATAACATATTTCCTTCCAATTCAACCAGTTTATAAACAATAAAATCATGGAATTTTATCATTCAGAAAAGTATTTTAAATCCCCACCTACCTGCATACATGTGGTATGTCAGCCTCTCAATTAGTTTCACTACAGTTCCCCCTTTGATTATAGGAATACCACTCCTACTTTGCACGTTGTCCTCAAAAACTATGTTTTCTTCTGAGTCTTCTTCTACAAATCTATAAACATCAGGACTGGGCAAACATAAAGGCTGTTTATTCTCTTCCTGAATTAACACTGTATCCAGCATTCTGTCCAAGGTACTACGATACTGTAGAGAAATCAAGGCTGCCATCCAATTGTTCTTCTCTTCTGCTGTCTTTGCTGTAAAGATGATACTATTCTCATCTTTTGAGAGCAGCTCAAAGGCATTTTTATATTCGCTTGTGTCTTCTTTGTCATGGACGTGCACTTTCCTCATGATGAACTTCTCCTTTAATCGAAACTCGGCACAGTTGTATCCAGGTATCCTGGATTGTCCATGATTAGTTTTACAACTGATCATCAAGCCATCAAAAAGAAAAACATGGCGCTCATGTTTAGCTCCTACTCTGGTTAATGAACCCTCCATTATGAACTCATTACAACACTGGCCAATGTCTTTTCCTTCCCAACCGTCTATGTTTTTTTGGATCTCATTCATTTTTTTGATGGCTAAGTGTTTGCTCCGCATTTGTCGGTTATACAATCTCCATATTGCTTCCCTAAAAAAAAACAAAACAAAACAAAAAAAAACATGGAAAAATGATAATCTAGATATATGCTTAGCAAATTGACTAGTCATTGATCAGAGTAGATCTTGATCTGTAGCGCAAGGGAAATATATTTATCCACTTGTAAATGTTAAAGAGTCTTTATGTATGTTTACAGAATGAAAGGCTGGGAATTAGGGGTGTAACGATTCATCTATTTAATCGATGTATCGATTTATTTTCCAACGAT